>JAYKKM010000032.1:1500000-1637500 GCA_035772405.1 Chrysogorgia sp. JL179-B06 | reverse complement strand
TGATGTTCAGTAACTTGTCTTTTCCTATTCAGCATATGTAATGAATTTAAAGCTATGAAAGAACGTGCGTTGAAAATCCCAGAAGATACTCAAGAAATGACAGACATGATGAAATTTATTAAAGAAGCGAAGACGTCAAGACTGGTAAAACTAAATGCGCAGATTAAGGCAAGTCAAAACGTAACAGATGCCCAATGCTAGGCGAGTTGTCTAATTGTTTTCTGCTAATTAAAAGAACATATTCTTGACTATGATAAAAGTAATTCCAAATGCATCTTTCGATCGTCAACAACAAATGTAGGCCAGTCATTTTCCTTGCAATTCCTAACTTACAGTGATCATGTAGTGTAACCAACAAATATACGTAAAACTCTCTTTTGACAAATTAACATCCAATATTAAAACAATATAATTCATTTTATCCAGTTGAGCGCGAAGCTTGAGATAACTATATCTGGTTGATTATCAGATTGATTATTTTCCTCACGATTTATGGCTTCCTGGGAATTACTTAAAAATTGGATTAAATATTTGTACCATTGTTTGTATTCACTCAGTTGTAAATCATGATATTTTATTTAATTATAGGAATCACAGACTAGGCTCTCTTATCTTTTGGAGTCCTATAGCTTTACCCAGGAGGATATCACATTGAACTGCACAGTACTTAATTGGCCTCAGGATATTGGTCCTGTATTTGACCAGAACGATGAGGTATGGATGTATTACTTTGGTATTGATGAGAGCGTCCAGGCTACTTCTTCATCGTAAATTGATCGTCGGTAAAATTGGTAGAACACTGATAAGATGTGTAGTTGATGAATAGAAAAACACATGATTATTTTTTCCCTAATACCTATATCTTCACAATTATGTTCTGGACTTATACAGACAACCTGCAAAACATATTATGTTTTCACTGTTTACATGTAGATTGTTGCTGAATCTCAAAAGAGAGGAGAGAGCGCTTTGTCAGAGAAAAGAGAGAAAGTCATGTTGGAGTTGGATAAGTTGCAGAGGTGAAGTATACTATTGCTTTTACACCGGCACTTCAAATATATTGATGTGCATAATTCTTAAAATGGAGACGGTCGTGTTGGCGGCTAGAGCTAGAGGGTAATATTTAATGCCATGGTATACGATATGTTCTTACTGTAGATATTTTCATGCTATTTTATCATCACTTTTGAAGGGCTGATGCTCTTGATATATTAATCGCGGTCTTGCTGAGCCATAACTTCGTTTATTTTTTTCCCGGTCGGTATCCTACCAAATCCTGCTTTCTGATTGGCAAACGAGCGGTCCGTATGAGCCCATGCGGATCGCTCGACCTAATTTCAGTTTTAAATGCGTTTTTATCTGAAAAGTTCCAAGCTCTCCCGCCTTTTCTCCTTGCGAGCGCGGAAGAAGCTCTGGCACCCAGGGTATCTGAAAAGAGACTTAACTCTCAATTTCCTTTAACGAAGAAAAAGCACAGACTTTTCTTTTTTGTCCACTAGAAATACTGATGACGACCAAAAAAACATGCCGGGATATTATGGAAAAAATAAATAAATAATTTACCGTTTTGGTTGGTCCGTATTGAGAAATATTTCCCTAGGTTTCAAAAACGTTTTTGACACCTCGGGAAATATTTCTCCATACGGACCTCCCAGCGATAAATAACATATAATAATTATATATATTAGGTAGTTTTTATTTTATTACCGATTATTCTTCATGAATACTGTTTTTTTTGCTGTTTTAGACGTGTGGACGAGTTTAGTGAATATGGTGATTTAGAAATGATGATGCAATACGTAAAAGACGTTCAAACAGTTCAAAGAAAACTGGCTGACTGCACGGAATCAATTACATTTATTAACGAGGTACTGCACAACACCACGAAGAAAAGAAAATTTTTGAACCTTTTTTAAAAGGGCTCATTATATATATAATTATATCTTATTGAATGGTTTAACCGATACGGTTGGGTATTTTACGAGTTTCGCACGTATTTTTTCGAACCCTACATGGGAATATGCGAGGAACGAGTAAAATGCCCGACCGTATATTATCGGTGAAACCATTCAATGGGATATTTATTACATGACTGTTCAACTGAAATAGACAGTTCGCATCCAACATTTTACGGTATGCACTAATTTAAGCATACATGCACCTTAGAATCTCATGATTACGTCCACGTTTGATCTGAGCTCTTTCAGTACGCACATCTTTAACTCTCCTACTGGCCATGAAACACGATAAAACATCGATGAAACGAAGGCAGTTTGTCGAAAAATCTATAGTCAATCTGGATTGCTAAGTAACAAAACAACAATCGCAAATATTAGTCACGAAACAACCAATCGGATGAAAGTAATATTGTTCTGAATTAAGAAAAAAATGCCCTCATCCTTAGTCAATCCTAATGAAATATTTCACCCTCTATATGTTATAAAGGTCGTTCATGTCAAATTGTAAATACATTGTCTAAATGTGTTTAATCCATATGTAGGAAGAAGACCTTTTCAAATGGGAGCAAACAACCTATCCACAATTGGACATTATTCAACAAAGCATTGACCCTTACATGAAATTATTTTCCACGGTTATGAAATGGCAAAGGGCTGAAAAGAAATGGATGGATGGAGACTTTGTTGAGCTGGAGTCAGAAGTTATTGAAGCTGAAGTATGGTTTAAAATTATACGCCTGATATTATTTTCTTGAGATCTAGAGAATATTTAAGATTGCCTCATTTAAACCCCCAAATTATATGTCGTATACCACTTGTCTGTCTATAGTCGAAACGTACAGTATTCAGATGAATAAACTTTATTTAAGCGTCAATGTATTTAGCTCTATTACAGTTAATTGGGGATACTTTATTACCATGCGAAAAAGCTTTTTATTTGCGTGAAACAATATCTGTATCGATGCTATTTAATTTATTGTCTTTCGTGGTTCTGTTACTTAACAATTATTGAATGAGATTGAGCATGATAGCGAAAATTACCAAGGTTTGAGTTATCTGCGTGCCGAAGGCTAAGGCGGTTTTACAAAACGAGTCCTTGATAATTTGCGCTTATGCGTAAAACTGAATCCAATAATTGTTTTATGAGGCATAAACTAAACTGGCTAGTAAGTACTTTACTTCACAGGGAACTTACTTATAAAGTCATAAAGTTAAAAGTAGTTTTTAAAGTTAAACTTATAAAGTTAAAGGTTTCTTTTACTTTTGATTTTCGTGGTTCTGTCACCGTCATGTTTATTTTGGGTGACCATGACAAGCCAGTGAGCTTCATATAACTGGAGGCTGAATTTCTATTCGTTGTCGGCGGAAAAATTAAAACCAAACGTGGCGAACATGGAGGCTGATTTTGAATATCAGTTTTAGTCCACTGCGTAGCTTTCTTCGTTTTTGAAAATGGTTTTTTCGCCGATCCAAACCATTTTATTTTTTAAAAATGTCGTGAGTAGAACTGGAACTGACGTACAAATCGGTTTCCATTTCCGCCATGTTTGGCTTCTGTTTTCCCCCGGAAGATAGGCCTTTCCTCCGGAAAATGTCACCGAAGTTAGAACGTTAGAATTTATGATATTTCAACACCGGAGTTAGAGCTTGAGAGTTTGTGATAGAAACTTGTAAATTTATACTAATGTACGTTATCAAGTCATAGATGCAGCAGTAACCTAAATTTTGGAACATATAATGAATACATAATTTATTCATTTGTTTTTCGTCTTGCAGACGGAGGAGTATGCTCGTGAAATGTACAAAATTTCTAAACTCTTCGCGTCAAAGAAAAAGGATGACAAAGATAAAAAATCCAGGGTCCTTGATTCCAAGGAGGGAGAAAAGGTAGAGGAATCGCCAGCTACCAAGGTGGTGCACAATGTTCGAAATCAGGTTCAAGATTTCAAGGTAACCATGGGATCTATACACTAAAATTTATTAAAAATTATTATTAATGATATAATTGTATGTACGTCTTCATTCTTTCTCCGATTATTTGCGTAACTCGCCTAAATTACACTCCAAAAATTGGTTCTGAGGCAAATGACGAATCTACGTTTTTACCACTGACCTCTGGACTGCGGGGTCCCATTACCAATGACTCACAAAAAGTGTCGTAAAAAGGATGGTGTCAGTTGGCATACATTTTCTCATGTTAGTGACTACTGGTCATCACTATGGCGTCAGCTGGAGTCCTTTTTCTCATGTTCATACACCCAAAAGCAATACAGTATGACATACAAATGTTCTTTATCACCAGAAAACCTCCTAAATTTTAAAAGCCTTCAACACTTGTCAACACTAGGAGGACGTATAAAAATGGCGACTATACAATGTTTTAAGCATTCGGTTGTACAAAACGAAATTAATGAAAAACGAAAAAAACGAAATTAAATTCGGTTGTAAAAAACGAAGCTCGACAAAAAACTTAAAACAAACTGTAACAAATGTTCTTTATGATCAGAAAACCTTCCACTAAATTTTAAAAGCCTTGTCAACACTGGGAGGACGTATAAAAATGGCGAGTACAATGATTTAAACAATAAACATTCGGTTGTACGACCTTTAGTGTTATTGGACAAAAGCAGTATGGCGAGTTTTTTATCCTCAGGTTGTTTATCTAGAAACTTTTTACAGAAAAGGGAATGCTGAATGGGAATGGATACGTGTTTACTGTCTTTTAAAAACTAAGCCAGCCGAAGAGCGGCTGACGCATCACCCACTAAACACGCACATTTCAAACTCTTTTTTTGTGTGTTGGTACTGTCAAGTGTCAATCTGGTCAAAAGAGGTTGCTTCAGAAACTACCAAAAAGCATAAAACGTGAAAAAAGACTGTATATTTGTATTTAATGCAGTAAAAACATTTGCCTTTAACAATTCGCCAACAGTACTGTTGTAAATACAGGTCAGTAGTCGCTAATATAAATACCCTATTCCCCCGCATTTAAGCACATATAAGCGAAAATTCCAGATTTTTCGACAATCTTCGGAGTCAAAATAGCCGTTTAGAGGCGCATGCGCATATAGAAATTCGCATATAGACGCACCCCTAACCGAACCCCGCGAGAATAAAATAAACAGTGGACTTGAAGTTCCATGCCAATACCGCGGGTAAAAGCACAGAGATCTAAAGCGATTCAAGCGGAGTGTGCTATACAAGAATATCTTGGAAAAATAAACCAAAAGCAATAATTATTGGATTTCATTACCGTATAACGAAAATTGGCCAAACTGTAACAATTGCGACACTACAATCACCAATAGACATTGTTCGATGGTTTACCGTAAGAAGAATGCGCATACGTGTAATTATTAGAAGAACGGTTTACGGTATTCTGTTCATGTCTATAGGATTTATGGTCTATCAAACACGCAGATTATATGCGGGTAACAAATGGACTCCAGCTGACACTTTTTGGGGAGACCCCGCAGTCCAGTTAAAATAATTAGAGTGATATGACCAGTAAAAAAACAGATTCATTTGCTATTCATGTCAAGGTTATATTATGATAGAGAGGGGGGCGATAGAAGCAGTTCCAGTATTTTGGTCCACGATATTTAGTTCTGGTATAAACACAGTTAAAATTACCACGCCAACGAAAGATCACTTAACTCAAATATTAATTACACAATCAACTTGTACAACAGTTTGTGCATATTTTAATTTGTTGTTCTTACTAAATATTTGGCTTATGTATAAGTAATATCATGTAGGAGATTGAGGTTACCTGGCTTTTTTTACTTAGGCAAATATTCCTGTCATTGCAACATTGTGTAACCACGGGATTAGACCACGTCATTGGAAGCAAATGTCTGATATAATTGGTTTTGATATAACTCCTGACTCTGGAAGCACCCTAAGGAAATTCCTGAAGTTTAACTTGGGTCCTTGTATGAATGAGTTTGAAACCATAAGTGTCGCTGCTAGTAAGGTTGGTGAAACTATAATTCCACTGTGGTAGTTGTTGATTTTGTTTAATATTAAAACCATGCAACAATGCTAAAGTAATTCTTTTTTTTTAATCATGAGCGGGAGGAATCCTATGCATTCCTGCAGTTTGATTGGCTGCCTGAGCGGGCGGTTTTTTTGCGATATCTGATCAACGGTCACGGAATCCTAAATGCTAAAAATGTTTATTGTGATTTTGCTTTATTTTTAATTGGAAAATGGAAAACTAACACATTATAATTTGATTCAATTAAACTGGAAATAATTTTATTATAAAAAACTACATGTAAAGTATTTTGGTTTGTTTTTCTTTCCGTATCCAAATAATGCAGTTTTACTAAACTCAAGTAACTCAAGTTTTTCACCTTGTGTAATAAAAAATAAACATGTTATTTACCGTTTTAGTCGGTCCGTATAGAAAAATATTTGCCCCCGGTCCGCAAAATATTTTTCTATACGGACCTCCCATCCGGTAAATAACATATATGTATTGCACATATTACAATAATTTTGTTGCGTAAAGCCTGGTTGTCAGAATGGATATCTTCACATGTGAAATATTTATGACTTATTGACCGAGTGGAAGGTCTTTACGGCAAAATTATCCTGCCCGCGGTCTTTCAGGTAAATTTTACCGTAAAGACTGACCAAACGAGCTTCCTTCACCGCGCTCCACTGAACCGAGTTACGACCAAACGAGGTTAATAAAGTTTTTATTACTGTATATGGCTCTTTAAAAGTCCTCTCATTTCCTCAATCGTTTTGCAATTTGTTAAAACTTTTCAGTTGTTTTGAAACTCTCTATAAGCTCTATATATAACTGGTGGACTATATTATTCTGGTCTTTGGCCAGGGAAAAAGTGAGACCAAACATGGGGGACATGGAGGTGATTTTCTACGTCCCCTACGCGGTCTTGTACGTCGGTTTCAGTCTCCCAGGCAAATTTTCTATTTTTCTCAACCATGTTCATTTTGAAAACATACACAAAACATAATATAAAGAGACAGAAATTAACCAATAATTTCAAATTTGTAATACCAAAGTCAGCCGAGTCAAAATGGTACAAAATGAGTTTACGAGAGAAGCCCTCGAAAAATTCTTCAGAAAAAAAACAGGTTAACGAACGTTTTCTTTTTACCGTCCCCCCATTCTCAGACAACAATGTCACTAGCTGGTCACAGAACATTACTAAATCCATTTTAAGTACTCAGTTCTCGTTCTCGTAAGTACTCGTTCAAGGACGTAAATGATTTCGTAACCTAACGTCCGAACTAAACAAAACCTAAAATGTACGTCAGTTCTAGTCCTTTTTAAAATATTGTACAATACCGCGTAGGCGACTGAAACTGACATACAAAATGGGCCTCCATGTCTGCCATATTTTGCTTCACTTTATGTCCGGAATATAGTCTTCCAGTTATATATAGAGCTCACTGGTCTTTACCGGTTTATATAGACCGCTCAGAAAGCAATCATATTGCAGAAAAGCTGCGACCACTCGCGAGCCAAGCCATTTAATAAAATCAAATAATGAAAAATTAAAAATAATTTAATAGCCAATCAGGAAACGCTCTAAAAAGCACGCTAAAAATCTCCTAGTGCAGAGGCAGGCGTACAAACAGCTATTGTGGTCTAGTGGTTACCACACATGTCTATGAGCTGGTAGACACAGGTTCAAATCCTGTGTCGGACCTTCACTCAGAGTCTTAAAAATAATTGAAGAGAAAGTGCTGCCTTTGCAACAATATCAGCAAATGGTAAGACTTTCGGGTCTTCTCGGATAATGACCATAAATCGTAGGCCCTCGGAACCCCTATCATGTATAGGGTTCTGGCCTGTTGGGTATTCCGTTCACCTAAAAGAGTGATAAATCTAATAAAAAAGATAAAATATATATATGAGCAAATACCTGTACGTTTATCATTTTATCATTATGTATTTTAAGTAAGAGAAATAGGAATAAAAGTATAGATTATGAGCCCACAAATCATTCCGCTGATAGTTTCTCGTCCTTAACAGAATAACAGGCGTCTAAATCTAAACCTGCACGATTAATCGCAGTGTGTAATCTTCCTTTATACATGTAGCTAAAGTCTAGTTTGGTACTTCTTTCTGCATTTTGGTCAAAAGATTATTGTGATACATGTAATAAACAAAAAACAAACCTTTATACGATTTTATATTCCCTCGTTGTTTGTGTCTTGAACACGGCAGAAGTCGCCTCATTCTGGGAAAAAAACTGAGTTAGAGTAACGTGGGTCTAAGTTTGTAAATCGCAAATTCGTAAAAATTCAAAACAGTCTGGTTGTATATCGAGAATGAGAAGAAAAAAAAACGAGAAATAAAGATTACTGCATGGAAAGTGCGATTACGAGTTGTTTGTGCCGTCAAACGAATGAACGAGCGAGTGTGTACAGTACTTACACATTCATTTCATTTTAGGAATTTTCTCTTGAGAAAGCCATGCAAAAGATGTCTGATGATTGGGATGAAATTATATTCAATACCACTCAGTACAGGGATACTGGTGTGCATATTCTGGCTGCAGTTGACGAGATCCAGACAACCTTAGATGATCAAATTGTTAAAACCCAGACAATGAGAGGATCACCTTTCATTAAACCTTTTGAAGCAGAGATTAAGGTACCATAAAAATGAGGCAAACGCTTGTGATATTTATTTACTTTTACTTTGAATTATGGGAACTTGTGACCTTATTGAACATGCCATTACTGTAACTCATTTTCTCCTTATACTGTACTTGCGTTGTTTCCACTTTTATATAGATCTGGGAGGAAAGATTACTGAAAATGCAAGAAATAATTGATGAATGGTTAAAGGTAAAATTACTGACAGATTTACAGACTTTTTTTGCAAAGTTAAGATACAAACCTTGCAGATATTATTGGGGATCTTACATGACCATGCGGAGATACGAATATATGTTATCTTCGAGTGTTGGTAATATCTATCACGAGTGATATTTAAATAATAAAAACATGAACGAAAGGGTGACTGTTTACGCTTCCTTCTAGTGAAGATCTTAAACGTAATATATGAAACACGAGGAAGAGTGTTTCATCAGGATATCCAAACTTTGAGGTGTTTGGATATCCTGATGAAACACTCTTCCGAGTGCTTTATATTACATCTCAAACAAATCAGTATTTTAAGAGAAAATCGAGGTGGAAGTTGGCTTAATTTATGTAATTTCGTCCTCCGATATCCAAACCACCGTCTCCGTGCTGATTTCCTTTGTTTTCGTCTCATGAATTATTAATGAGTTTGAGATGTAATATACATGTATGAAACACGAGGAAGAGTGTTTCATCAGTATATCCAAACACGAGAAAACATGATGAAAACACGAGCGCGAGTGTTTTTATTGTTTTCGAGTGTTTGGATCCCCTGATGAAACACGATAAATGGCTTCTCAATCGAACACGGATTTAATTGGATGTTTACTTAAAACGCAGTTGAGAACAAACCCTCTTGGGACTGAACTCACGAGGGTATGTAAAATTTATTCAGAAAATTAACAGACTCTGTTCAGTTGAGGATGAGCGAAGACGGAGGCAGGTCGTTTCGTTCTCCAAAAAATGAATTATTAATTAAGATCTCAGCAATTAGATCAAAACCGGGTTTGATCTAATAACTGTGGTGGTATATGATTTTTGCGTGTTTTACTCGAGTATCCAGCCTCAGTCATGTGATAAAATAAAGTGATTTCATTGGCTAATTGGCTCATGAATTATTAATGAGTTTGAGAAGTAATATATGAAAAACGAGGAAGAGTGTTTCATCAGGATATCCAAACACCAAGAAGTTTGTTGAAAACTGATGCGAAAACGAGTTTTTTAACAAACGTCGAGGTGTTTGCATATCTTGATGAAACACACTGCCGACTGTTTATATTATATCTCAAATTAACTGTGCTCAAACAAATCAATATTTTAAGAGAAAATCGAGGTGAAGGTTGGCTCAATTTAGGTAATTTCTTTTTTCGATATCCAAACCTCCGTCTCGGTGCTGATTTGTTTTGTTTTCGGCTCATGAATTATGAATTAGTTTGATATATAAATATCAATACACTTCGTACAGAACAATTGATACAAAGTAAATCTAACAATTGATATGTGAGAATTTATTTAATGTCTTATAGGTTCAAGCTCAGTGGTTATACTTGGAACCTATTTTTAGTTCTGAAGATATCATGCAACAAATGCCGGAGGAGGGACGCAAGTTTAAAACCGTTGACGCAAATTGGAAAGATATTATGAAATTTGTGGAGCGAGACCCCAAGGTTAGTTTGGAGATGTCTAGTAGTAGGAAAAATCATTATTTTATAATCATCCAGCTATATTAAAACTATTCCATGAATTGTTTCAGGTTTTACCAGCTACCGCAATGCCCGGCATGCATGACCGTCTTGTGGACAGTAACCTCTTGCTAGATCAGATCAATAAAGGATTAAATGCCTATCTGGAGAAAAAGCGTCTGTTCTTTTCACGGTAACTTTACTTCACTTTACTTTACTTTACTTTAATTCACTTCACTTTTACTCTCTTCACTTTACTTCACTTTACCTCATTTTACTCCACTTTACTTGTACTTTACTTTACTTTACTTTACTTTACTTTACTTTACTTCACTTTACTTTACTTTACTTTACTTTACTTTACTTTACTTTACTTTACTTTACTTCACTTTACTTTACTTTACTTTACTTTACTTTACTTTACTTTACTTTACTTTACTTTACTTTACTTTACTTTACTTTACTTTACTTTACTTTACTTTACTTTACTTTACTTTACTTTACTTTACTTTACTTTACTTTACTTTACTTTACTTTACTTACTTTACTTTACTTTACTTTACTTTACTTTACTTTACTTTACTTCACTCTACTTCACTCTACTTTACTTTACTTTACTTTACTTTACTTTACTCTACTTCACTCTACTTCACTTTACTTTACTTTACTTTACTTTACTTGTACTTTACTTCACTTTACTTTACTTTACTTTACTTTACTTTACTTTACTTTACTTTACTTTACTTTACTTTACTTTACTCTACTTCACTTTACTTTACTTTACTTTACTTTACTTCACTTACTTTACTTTACTTTACTTTACTTTACTTTACTTTACTTTACTTCACTCTACTTTACTTTACTTTACTTTACTTTACTTTACTCTACTTCACTCTACTTCACTTTACTTTACTTTACTTTACTTTACTTTACTTTACTTTACTTTACTTTACTTTACTTTACTTTACTCTACTTCACTTTACTTTACTTTACTTTACTTTACTTTACTTTACTTTACTTTACTTTACTTTACTTTACTCTACTTCACTTTACTTTACTTTACTTTACTTTACTTTACTTTACTTTACTTTACTTTACTTTACTTTACTTTACTTTACTTTACTTTACTTTACTTTACTTGTACTTTACTTTACTTTACTTTACTTTACTTTACTTTACTTTACTTTACTTTACTTTACTTTACTTTACTTGTACTTTACTTGTACTTTACTTTACTTTACTTTACTTTACTTTACTTTACTTTACTTTACTTTACTTTACTTTACTTGTACTTTACTTGTACTTTACTTTACTTTACTTTACTTTACTTTACTTTACTCTACTTCACTTTACTTTACTTTACTTTACTTTACTTACTTTACTTTACTTTACTTTACTTTACTTTACTTTACTTTACTCTACTTTACTTTACTTTACTTTACTTTACTTTACTTTACTTTACTTTACTTTACTTTACTTTACTTTACTCTACTTTACTTTACTTTACTTTACTTTACTTTACTTTACTTTACTTTACTTGTACTTTACTTTACTTTACTTTACTTTACTTTACTTTACTTTACTTTACTCTACTTTACTTTACTTTACTTTACTTTACTTTACTTTACTTTACTCTACTTCACTTTACTTTACTTTACTTTACTTTACTTACTTTACTTTACTTTACTTTACTTTACTTTACTTTACTTTACTTTACTCTACTTTACTTTACTTTACTTTACTTTACTTTACTTTACTTTACTTTACTTTACTTTACTTTACTTCACTCTACTTTACTTTACTTTACTTTACTTTACTTTACTTTACTCTACTTCACTTTACTTTACTTTACTTTACTTGTACTTTACTTCACTTTACTTTACTTTACTTTACTTTACTTTACTTTACTTTACTTTACTTTACTCTACTTCACTTTACTTTACTTTACTTTACTTTACTTCACTTACTTTACTTTACTTTACTTTACTTTACTTTACTTTACTTTACTTCACTCTACTTCACTCTACTTTACTTTACTTTACTTTACTTTACTTTACTCTACTTCACTCTACTTCACTTTACTTTACTTTACTTTACTTTACTTTACTTTACTTTACTTTACTTTACTTTACTTTACTTTACTTTACTTTACTCTACTTCACTTTACTTTACTTTACTTTACTTTACTTTACTTTACTTTACTTTACTTTACTTTACTCTACTTCACTTTACTTTACTTTACTTTACTTTACTTTACTTTACTTTACTTTACTTTACTTTACTTTACTTTACTTTACTTGTACTTTACTTTACTTTACTTTACTTTACTTTACTTTACTTTACTTTACTTTACTTTACTTTACTTTACTTTACTTTACTTTACTTGTACTTTACTTGTACTTTACTTTACTTTACTTTACTTTACTTTACTTTACTTTACTTTACTTTACTTTACTTTACTTGTACTTTACTTGTACTTTACTTTACTTTACTTTACTTTACTTTACTTTACTTTACTCTACTTCACTTTACTTTACTTTACTTTACTTTACTTACTTTACTTTACTTTACTTTACTTTACTTTACTTTACTTTACTTTACTCTACTTTACTTTACTTTACTTTACTTTACTTTACTTTACTTTACTTTACTTTACTTTACTTGTACTTTACTTTACTTTACTTTACTTTACTTTACTTTACTTTACTTTACTCTACTTTACTTTACTTTACTTTACTTTACTTTACTTTACTTTACTTTACTTTACTTTACTTGTACTTTACTTTACTTTACTTTACTTTACTTTACTTTACTTTACTCTACTTTACTTTACTTTACTTTACTTTACTTTACTTTACTTTACTTTACTTTACTTTACTTTACTTTACTTTGCTTTACTTTACTTTACTTTACTTTACTCTACTTTACTTTACTTTACTTTACTTTACTTTACTTTACTTGTACTTTACTTTACTTTACTTTACTTTACTTTACTTTACTTTACTTTACTTTACTTTACTCTACTTTACTTTACTTTACTTTACTTTACTTTACTTTACTTTACTTTACTTTACTTTACTTGTACTTTACTTTACTTTACTTTACTTTACTTTACTTTACTTTACTTTACTTTACTCTACTTTACTTTACTTTACTTTACTTTACTTTACTTTACTTTACTTTACTTTACTTTACTTTACTTGTACTTTACTTTACTTTACTTTACTTTACTTTACTTTACTTTACTCTACTTTACTTTACTTTACTTTACTTTACTTTACTTTACTTTACTTGTACTTTACTTTACTTTACTTTACTTTACTTTACTTTACTTTACTTTACTTTACTTTACTTTACTTTACTTTACTTTACTTTACTTTACTTTACTTACTTTACTTTACTTTACTTTACTTTACTTTACTTTACTTTACTTTACTTTACTTGTACTTTACTTCACTTCACTTTACTTTACTTTACTTTACTTTACTTTACTTTACTTTACTTTACTTTACTTTACTTTATTTCGTTTTTTAGATTTTTCTTTTTGTCCAATGATGAAATGTTGGAAATACTGTCTGAAACCAAGGATCCATATCGCGTTCAGCCTCATTTGAAAAAATGTTTTGAAGGAATGGCTAAGTTGCAGTTCAAGGAGAATCTTGATATTACACACATGTTCAGTAGCGAAGGGGAAAAGGTAATATATACTTTTGGTTACAGTTTGGCATGATTTCCTTAAAGTCTGGTGCACTCGCTTCGATTTATATCTGCACCTAATTTGTCATCCAACAAAATGTGATCAAAACAAGGGTATAGAAACATGATAACACCATACTATGTATGGTATTGTTTGTTTTGCATTGCAGGTCCAAAGTTATGGAATTCTTTGACATATTTTAGCAGGAAAGCCCAGTCAATTGATGTTTTTAAGAAAGCTCTTAACACTTATCTTTTTAAAACATATCTTATTGACAATTCGTAATACAGTATGTCCCCGCATATAAGAAACTGACATATAAGAAACTACAGCCTGCAAGTAGAAAGAATATTTCCTCCTTTATAAGAAACTAAACAGCCTGTTATATGTGATCAGTTTCTTATATGTGAAAAAATATAAAAGTTTGCTACAAAATTGAACTGAACTGAGTGATATATGTTACACAGCTCATCTTCACTGCCATCAGCAATCATAAGCACAGGTAATCCAATTTTTTGGAAACGTTCCCTTCACGCATAAAGTTAGTTTCGTATTGTACATATAAGAAATCGGCCAACCACTGTTTAAAATGTTGACTTGTGTCTTGTGTATAAGAAACTGAACAGCCTGATTTCAAAAAATCGGTTTCCTATATGCGGGGACTTACTGTATTATGATAAATTGTTTTATTATTTGTATATAGTCATTTATTTATTTATTGTTATTATGTTGTAAAGTGCCATGAACTACAGCTGGATATCTGCGTTATATAAAACTTATTGATAATTATTATTATTATTGTTATACATTAGAAACTTTTTGAATGTCGATTGAAAAGTAAATCCGATCAGCTTTTGCAGGGAAATATCTCTTCGATAATGTGTGTATATTTTACACACTGCGATTAATCGGACCGATAATTTGTATCCTGGTGCATGTCATGTAGTGGATTTACTCTACAGAATACTGCGACATTTGATAGCCAATGGTCCTTTTTACTTACATGTCTATTTACAACATGAGCGGAAGTGTTGTATCGGATATATTGTGATTTACATTACATTAATCCGCTCTGTTCTGGAATACTGTTGCTCTGTTTGGAGCTCTAGCATTCCACTTTATCTCTCGGTTAAGCTGGAGAAGATCCAGAAGCGTGCTTTACGCATTCTGTTCCCTTTTTATTCATACTCTACTGCCCTAGAAGCAACTGCGCCGTGACGAACTCTTGCGTAGGACATTCACTAAAGTTATGAATCCTTCCTCACGTCTTCATTATCTGTTGCCTCCGACTAAGAATAAATCGCACGGTCGTGTTCTACGTAGTTCTTATAGTTTCACCCTTTTCAAATGTAGAACCGACCGGTTTAAAATAGCTTTTCCCCATTTCTCTCCTCTATCAGCAAGGCTAAATTATAATGAGTGTACTGTAGATACTGTTAGGATTAAGGATAATGTTTATGTTTAGTTTTGTAAAGATACTGTAATTCACCTTTTGGTGCGATGGTATTTCATTAAACCTTTTATTATTATTATTATTAAACGTTCATATTCATCGAAAATCCTAAAGATTCGAAGGAAAAGTTTCTGTCAATCAGCAGAATTTTGTGTCAGATATACAACCTGTCATGCCACTGATTTATTTTGTCTTTTCTTCGTGAATTATTAATGAGTATTATATGTAATGTTTAAAACACGAGCAGCAGTGTTTTATCAGATATAAAACACGAGGCGCAGCCGAGTGTTTTATATCTGATAAAACACTGCTGCGAGGCTTAAAAAACTACCAGCATTTGGTAAAACTACCAAAAACGGCTTAAAAAACTACCAGCATTTGGTAAGTTCGTTGGCGTAGTAATTTTGAAAAATAACGTTGTCTAAGCCGAGAAAATCAAAGCTAAAGTTTATGTAAATTAGGATGAATCTTTATCACAAAAAAGATACGACACGGTGGTGATTTTCCTTTGTGTTTTCTTCATGCATTATTAATGAGTTTTTTAAGATTATATAACATACACCAGGATAACAAATCGGTCCAATTATAATCGCAGCGTATAAACGTACCTTTCGACCATAGCGGATTAACCTATTAGAGTTGCATGGTTACTTCCCCTAGCTCCTCAGATTATTTTTCAGTCTTAGACATGTAATATACGAAACGTCGTGCATTGATTGCAAACCACGTAACGGTGACTTGTAATAAAGTAAATATGAATTTATTTCTTTATGATATTTTTACTCCTAGGTTCCCTTCAGTGAAACTATTTCTACATCAGAAGCGAGGGGAGCAGTCGAAAAATGGCTTTTACAAGTGCGTTTAATATTTTAACTTACGCTGTGCATGAAGATTGTCGACTTACTGTTTTTATTTCTTCATTTCAGGTCCAAGATGTTATGCTTATCAGCGTAAGAGATATCATCGAAAAATCTGTGCAGGTAGGGAATATGAAATAAGGGGTTTGCTATGCCAACGAGTCAAATATGTTCTACCTCTAGATATGCCAAGTTTATGTCTTGTAGTATATCTATAAAAAAATAATAATTTGGAGCAAAAGTACTTTAGAGCAAAAGCCGAAACCTTTTAGTCAGGTTTTTATTATTTGTACAATACAAATGTGCAATTAATATTTAACAATGCTCAAACGTTGTTCCTCGCGCAATGTTTATCATCCCTCTTTGAGACGGGCATTCAATGGACTGTTCAAACAAGAGGTGTCCGCCTTATGAAGGGTTAGTGTCCATCTTAGGGATTTGTCGAAGAAAATTAACTAGAAAACGATCTAAATCTACCGCCTAGCTACTTTTCATTCTTTGACGAAGGGCCTTCCCTCGAATCGTTACAGCTGGTGTCCACCTTTAACAGGTGTACGTCTGCAACAGGTGTACAATGTTGAAAGTTCAATGTTTAAAAAAGAAGCAATGATTCTTCTGTTTCTTATAGTCTTACGCAATCGAAGAAAGGAAACACTGGGTAACTGAGTGGCCAGGGCAGGTAAGATAGATACTGTACCTGTACATATATTTCTGTTTTAAAGACAGTAAATGCAGAGAGTAAATGCAATTTCCTGTAGGTTGACATCGAGCGTTTGCGGGCAGTTCCGGTCCGATATTGCTGTGTAGCCGGTCCGAAACTGTTGCGTCACATTATCCGTTTTGTGATGTTGGAGATCTGATTACGGTATTTTTCGGCTTTCCAAACTTCCCAAGTAAAAATCTAATGTTTCACTTGCACCATGGCTATACGCTTGACCATATGACATAATTATTTGATTTTTGTATGCCGGCTTATTGGATTAGTACTACATTGGGAAAACTACATATAGAGATCAGTGATTCCAAAACGTTCACCATTTTATCCATACTGCTTCGAAAACGACCATGGCTGTACCTTTATTTCTAAATTAAACAAGTTCTATTGGTTTGGCTGGTGATCATCACTTATATATGTCATAAACCATTTCTTTAATTGACTTTGCTATGTATTTTAGGTTGTTATTTGTGTAAGTCAAATCTATTGGACTTCAGAGGTTCACGAAGCCATTCGTAGTGGACCAAATGGTCTGAAAGATTATCATCAAAAGCTTACAAAACAGGTCCGTAAAATGCAATGCCTTTTCGATTAATTAACGCTGTGTTCTGTTTTGGTAATTTAATTATTATATTTAATTATTAAACTGGTACTTTTAGTTGGATGATATCGTAAGCCTTGTTAGAGGTAAACTCTCTAAACAAAACAGGACAACTCTCGGGGCCCTGGTAACTATGGATGTCCATGCAAGGGACGTTGTAGAAGACATGGTTCTAAAAGGTACAGTATCCTGCATTAAGATTGATAGAAATTAAATAAAGCTTCAGTACGTTTTTATGATCTTCTTTTGCTTCACTAAGATATTAAAACCCTGTCAAAAGCTGTTAAGATTGTGATCAGCTGGGAGTCGAGACTGCTTTTGACGTCATAGCCTCATTTGTTGCTCTTGAGGCAATGACGTCATAATCTTTCTTTTAATCCACCTTGCTAAAGACGTTTCACCATTTTACTGGCTACGTACAAAATTAACGTTTCACACGTAAAATACAACCTCTTTTTCAGCGAATTTTGAAATGAAATTTACATGTAAAATACTAATTGTTGTAATAACTTTAAGGAGGCATAAAAGAAGGCATCTTTTTTAACTAAAAGAAGACATCTTTTTTAACTAAAAGAAGACATCTTTTTTAACTAAAAGAAGACATCTTTTTTAACTAAAAGAAGGCATATTTTTCATCGGAGAATTACTTTAAAGGAGCTGTCTATGTAACTTTTAGTAACGCAGTCAAGATCAAGCTTTTTAAAAACCCTACAAAAATTATAAAATATACCATGCAAGCATCGCTCAAAATCTATATTGCATATTCTACAGTTTAAGAAGCTACCCCGTAAACTACAGAATATAAACCCCCTGAAAATAAGCACCCCCAAAAATAAGCCCCCGGATGTTAGACGCAAAAATCCTTGCAATAATAAGCCCCCCAAAATATAAACCCATCAGCCCAAAATATCAACCCAATAGAGACAAAATAAGATAATAGCATGATAACGTACAATAGTTAGACATAGAATAGGGGGCTGTGTCCCCCGACCTCTGCCGTAGCTACCTCAGCAGCACTCCACCCGGCCTCGGTCGCACCCCACGTCGCAGGCCTGATCTCACCTCGCTCGCTCAGCACCCCCCCCCCCCCCCCCCCCTACCAGATCAAGCTGGATCCATCACTGGTTACTGTTACAATAAAGCTTGTGTTTAACAATTATTCACCAAAGTGGAGGTGAATAGTGGTGATATCCACACTATTCACCGACACTGAGGTGAATAATTGTTTTAGTATAAATATACATGAGGTGATATTTTCAGAATAGCATTTTCTTTAAAATTGGTTATTTCCTCATCTGTTACACTGACAAATCACCTGGAAGCCATTTTTGCCTAAACCCTGTAGGTGATTAAATGATCCGAAGTAGCTTTACCAACCAATGTGTGCGATTTTCTATAATCACCTGTGTATTTACACTAATCAGTGATATTGTGGTATTCAGAGTTTTCATGGTACGACTTACTATACCCTATATCCTTATTTACCATGACGCAAAATCCCATCCAATAAAAAGCCCAAGTTATTTTCATCCGCAAAATTCTCTTTAATAATAAGCATCCCCGAAAATAAGCCCTCCTGAAAATAAGCCCACCGAATATAAGCCCACCAAAAACGTCCTTTGAACAAATATACACCCAGGGCTTATTTTCGGAAGTTTACGTTTATATATATGCGAATTTGGCATTTTTAATTTGTCCATCTTCGTGGAAAAATGTTAGTTGAATTTGAGTAAAAGGACGTAGCAATAAGGAACATCTTAATATTTATTTCACGTACCCCAGTCGTTATATGTATCTATGCTCTATGTGTCGTTTATGTCCATACATGTATGTCTCATTTTGCAGGAGTTTCTCGCGAAAACGACTTCGATTGGCTTTCGCAGCTCCGATATTATTGGGAAAGAGATGATTGTCTTGTTAGGATCATTAACGCTACAGTTAATTATGGCTACGAATATCTTGGAAATTCGGGCAGGTATAGTGATTTTGTTGTTTTTATCACCCTGAGCGATCTGATGTTTTTTAATAACGTATTTTTTAAGAATAGTTACCGTACATGCTATATATTTTCAGGTTGGTTATCACTCCTCTTACTGATCGTTGCTATCGAACACTTGTTGGTGCGTTTCATTTAAACCTGGGTGGAGCACCAGAAGGTCCTGCTGGTACTGGCAAGACAGAAACAACAAAGGTATCTTATGTAATAATATATAAAATAATTTTACTCTACGCATGCTGTGATTGGTCAGCTTGTCGGTCTCTAACTAATGAGAATTTGCATTAAATCAAAATCAAAAGCGTTATATATTGTAATTATCCAAAGTATAAGAAATTGTTTCTAAATTATTTAATAAAAATAATAGAATACGTTTGCTTGGGTCTCTATAACGTGATCGAAACCCTCGTGAAATAATAAAAACACTCGAGAAGTTGGGAAAGCACTTCTCTCGTGTTTTTATTACGTCACTCGGGTTTCGATAACGTTATAGAGACCCGGGCAAACATATTCTATTATTTAAATATAAAGCGGGAAATCGAATTAGTAACCTTCTATTCATCGGTCAGGTGCACTAACCTTGCTCTAGCTTCACGAGCTCTAATGGTACAGTAAAGTCAAGACTGCGTAATGTGTTGTCGTTCGTTATGTGACAAACATGCTTTTATGTGTAGAATTATTGGACAAGGTTAGGCATGATACCGAGAATTGTCGAGGTTGTGTTATCTGCCGAAGCCGAAAGATGAGACGGATAACACAAACCGAGTTTGTTAAATTTGTTTGTCATTGTTTCTGCCTGCCATGTTTATTTTTAGGCGACCTTCGCTAATGACTAAACGATAGTAAAAAACGTACAAAATAACTTTTATAATGTCAACAAAGTTTCACTGCAAAAATTAAACTGATAATTCGATAAATATGCAATAAATGGCCAATAAACCTCTCTTCAAAATTCCTGTCAAAGCGTTTTCTCTGGAAATTTGTGTTTCGTTGTTTTGCCGCCGCCATCTTTATTTTCGAGCGACTTTTACAACCACGGTATTGTCCGTCGGTTTTCGGGATTTACATACAGACAATAGACGGTTGTCCGTCGGTTATCCGCCAATCAAAATCGAGATAGAGTGAATAATGCATAATAATTCTTATTGAGTTGAAAATTGAAATATCTTATATGATGATAAATTGCAGTTGTGACTTGATAATGATTACAAGAACTTATAATAATGGCTTATATAATAATAACTTAATTTAGGATCTTGCAAAAGCTCTGGCAATACAATGTGTTGTATTTAACTGTTCTGATGGACTGGATTATCTTCAGATGGGAAAGGTTTGTGCAATGATATGTATATATATATATATATATATATATATATATATATATATATATATATATATATATATATATATATATATATATATATATATATATATATATATATATATATATATATATATATATATATATATATATATATATATATATATATATATATATATATATATATATATATATATATATATATATATACATATATACTTTGATTAATTTATGTTAATTTCTTATAACATTTTTATGTAAATCTCCTGATCTACACTATAAAGGAACTCTGTCTTTGACTTGTATTGACTTAACCATGTTTCACTTAAACAATTACACGACGTGCGATTTTGGTAAGGCCCCAATTCTTTATTTTGCCCCAAGTCTGCTGGTGGACCTGTAAGTAACACTGGACATTTCTCGTGTTTTAGTTTTTTAAAGGATTGGCGTCATGTGGCGCTTGGGCCTGTTTTGATGAATTTAACAGAATCGAACTGGAGGTGTTATCCGTAGTAGCACAACAGGTGAGATTTTTTATATTTATATAAAGAATAGAATTATTTGTTGATCCATGCATGATCCATTCACGTTCCTTTGTACGTCTATCAGTATATCCATGCATCCGTTTGTCCGCTGTCACTTGCGTCCATACATGCACGTATGTATTCGTCCGTCCGCCTCCTGATCGACTGTGAACATGACTCTTTTTTCCAGATCCTATGCATTCAGCGTGGTATAGCTGCCCACCAAGACCGTTTTGTGTTTGAAGGAACTGAACTAAACTTAAATTCCAACTGCTTTGTTGCAATCACTATGAATCCTGGTTATGCTGGCAGGTCGGAACTTCCTGACAACCTCAAGGTATAGCTTACTGATTGATAGCTTTGAAAGGCCATCTAAACATTCGTTTTACAATGACTATTATACCGTGGAAATATATATATTGTTTACGGATATATTGGTTGCAGTTTTCAGCAATTTCCAGTATATTATATATATATATATATATATATATATATATATATATATATATATATATATATATATATATATATATATATATATATATATATATATATATATATATATATATATATATATATATATATATATATATATATATATATATATATATATATATATATATATATATATATATATATATATATATATATATATGTCAGGGTCGCGGGTTCAATTCCAGCCGGAAGGCCTTGAAGTCGCATTTTTCGCAACTGGTCCCGGTTTGGTCTTAAAATGTATGTATTCCAACACTCGAAATTTTCCTTCACCATAAATCCTTTATATATATATATAATATATATATATATATATATATATATATATATATATATATATATATATATATATATATATATATATATATATATATATATATATATATATATATATAAGATTACTCTGATGAAGGGCTCCGCTCGAAACGTCAGTATCTCGTCACTAAATTCTTGGCAGTTTACCACCTTTTCACTTTGCTATATATTCAAAACACTGTCTACGCAGCACTCTACTTTTTTATATATATATATATATATATATATATATATATATATATATATATATATATATATATATATATATATATATATATTTATAATATAGCCATCCACCGTATATGAGCTGTTCTGCAATCTGATTGGTTTTTATACTAGTAAGCTATCAGCTCATATATCACTAGTAATGAAAAAACAAAATGGCGGCGTGATTTTCTCAACCTACTGTAGATGAAACTGGTTGTTTCTTCAACGCACAAGAGCGAAAAACCTGAACTGAGAGGAGTAAGGCTAATGTTCAACAGAAAATACATTAACCAAGTGCAAAATTTACGAAGTTATGATGCAAAATCCACTTTAAAAATCGTCTTAAGGCTTTGAAAAACCCGACTGAATTGTCAATTGTTTTGTCAGACAAAATAAAAAGGATAAAAGTTAGCTAGCAACACATATTTATTACAAATATTATGATTATTATTCAGTAAAGATAATTTTTGAAGTAATAAAGCATTATGAGTGAAAACTTTTGTTATTTTTAGGTGATACACATCGAAAAACAACAAAGCGAGATTTTCGCTAATGTTTTTTTAGCTTTCACGTGATACAATAACTAAAAATTGACCCACCTTTTGGCTTTTCAAAGGATCGTTTTTTCTTTATTGAACCATCTCAACGAATTTTTGGCTCTCAGACAAAATTCTGAAGCTGTTTTCAACTCAGCGAGAAACCTTTCATACGTGACAACATTACGCATGACGGAAGTAGATGTGGCGGAAGTTTGTTGCTTTCAATTAAATAATTTATTCACCGCGACATATCAACAGTTTTTCCGATTATTATCTTAAAATGTTTTGCTATATTATAAAACAATTATACCATTCGCTCTCGTCGTGTATGAACTAATAGCCAACTCGGCGCTGCGCGCCTCGTTGGCTATGAGCTCATATACGACTCGAGCTCATGGTATAATTGTTAAATATATATATATATATATATATATATATATATATATATATATATATATATATATATATATATATATATATATATATATATATATATATATATATATATATATATATATATATATATATACACACTGATGAGCTGTGGAACAGCGAAACACGTGTCTGTAGATATTGTACTATATATATATATATATATATATATATATATATATATATATATATATATATATATATATATATATATATATATATATATATATATATATACATATATATATATATATATATTCAATCTACAGACACGTGTTGTGGGACAACACCGGCAATCAGAACATCCAGATAGCGCTCAATATATATATATATATTGAGCGCTCTGGCATGGTTCTTGATGTCCCACATTTTGTGTGCATCAAGGGTGACTGTAAATAGCAGTCATCTTCATCCTGCTCATCAGCACTACACTGATGAGGCCCAAAAGGCCGAAACGGTACCGTTTGTATATATTCCGTTGCGCTGTCAAAATATTATATCATTTACCTGATGAGTGTGGCAAGCTTAACACTTGCCATACGAAACAGTTCTGTAGTAAATAAAATTTCGATGAAGTAACTTGTGTTTCTCATCTTGTGTTATACCGCTCTGCGTACGCATTGAGCACTCTATCCGTACGATTTTGTATGCGCTAGTTTCTATCCTCACGATAGTTTCTATCACTACATTTATCTATATATATATATATATATATATATACATATACATTTGTATACTTTCGTATATATATATATATATATATATATATATATATATATATATATATATATATATATATATATATATATATATATATATATTCTAACTCTTTCTAACTCTTTAAAACATTCTAACTCTTTTATATATATATTATATATTTATTATAATATTATATACTTATATATATATATTTATTTACACTGAAGAAGCCCGAATAGGCGAAGCGTTTGTAAATATTAAAGACATGTTTATACTCTCTTTTTATTCATACTTTTATAAATTTGGACTGCGCTTTATACTTTTATAAATTTATGTATATATAGGTTTTATTCCGTACGGTAGCAATGATGGTTCCAGATTATGCTCTCATCGGAGAAATCATGTTGTATTCATATGGTTTTGTTGATGCCAGGAATTTGTCTGTGAAGATTGTGACTACATACAAGCTTTGTTCAGAACAGGTAAGACCTGAATAACGTTTGTGGTTGTGATGACGATGAAAATTATGACGTCGATGATGATGATGATGATGGTGGTGGTTATGATAATGTGTTGTAATAATGAACAATCTTACCATCTATTATGTTTGTTTTAATGGAATGCAAATATGCTTACAAAAGACAACATAATATTAAAAATACAACATAATATAATATAATAAAATAATAATATACAATAAAAACTAATATAGCCTTTGGTTGAAAAATGTCATTGAGTAACGATCAAATTTATTGAGTATTGTGACTTTTGTCTCCTTCCATAATACACGCACAAGTGTATTTATAGTTATAAGAAGTCATGATTGCAAGTATAGTATTTGGTTTAACGTTTTCAGTTTTATAAAGTAACGAGAATACGTTGTACAGTTTAATTGATTTGATCCTTCAAGATTACATTTGTTGTGTTTTTTTCCAGCTTTCATCTCAGTTTCATTATGATTATGGCATGCGTGCAGTAAAAGCAGTTTTGGCAGCAGCTGGAAATCTCAAGTTAAAATACCCTGAAGAAAATGAAAATATCCTGCTTCTTCGTTCCATTATTGACGTTAATTTACCCAAGTTCTTGTCACACGATATTCCGTTGTTTCAAGGCATTATTTCTGATCTTTTCCCTGGAATTGATCTACCTAAAGCTGACTATGGCACGTTTCTGGAAACCGTTACGGAGGTTTGTAGAACTTTTACATGAATCATTTCGATCCAAGGAACCAATATGAATAATGAATTTTATAAAAGAGTTGTGCTGTGTAGGGAGTGTATCAAATACCCTCGCGCGCTCAATTTGTTTTACGGAGTTTGAAATTGCCAAAAGACGAGAACACAATTATGGTAAACTTCAAAAGAAATCTCAGTGCACATTTAACAATTATTGGATTGAGCATGCTTAATGGCGACAATTATCAAGGCCGTGGTTTGTTTTATCTGCCGAAGCCGAAGGAAGAATCTTATAATTGTTAGCCTGCGAGGTCATATTGGCAAACGGCAAAACTATAGTAAACAACGTACAGAATAAAGCTTTACATGCAGTACGTGTCAATTATGCTACGCTAATGCGGACAATATTCTCTTCAACGAATAATTGTATACCAACCAACAAATATATGACAAATTCCTGAAATATGCATGCTATACTAGGCGCGTTTTTCAACAAACTATTATTGCCTCATAAACTATACTACCCCATAAACTATTATTACGATCGTCAAGCTCATCCGCAGTAAAATGTTTCCGAGTCTCCATCTGAGTTTCGGTAGCTCAATGGTAGAGCGTCTCACCGGCAATCAGAAAGTTACAGGTTCGATTCCTGTACGGGACAGGGATATGAGTTTGACAATCGTCCATGTATTGTCTGTCTACTCCAAGCACTCCATGCACATTCACTACAACAGTGTATATATTAACATATATATAAACTATTATTACCCCATAAACTATATTCTTACCCCTCATAGTCAAGTGCTGTTCAGTACGAAAATAAAATTGAAATAAACCTTATGGACTTCTAAAGGCATGTAAAGGAATTTTTCTTTTAAATTTGTGTTTCATAGTTCTGCCATTGCTGTTTGTTTTCAGGCGACCTTCTCAAACGATTGTAAAAAAACGTGCAATAACGTTTTACAATGCCAAGAAAGTTGCAGTACAAACATTCAATAAATATGCGACATTTTGGCAATGAACCTCACTTCCAAAGGCTTGTTAATGAGTTTTCTTTTTTAATTTACATTTCATTCTTCCACCACCATGTTTATTTTCTGGCGAGCAAATAGTATACAGTATATCAATCAATCAATCTCATTTACGAGTATTTTACTGATTTTTTAGTACAATTTCGCTTTAAGGTAGAGTTCGCGATCATGGTTTCGCGAATCAGTTGTGACTTGTGAGTATATTAGAATATTCGCAATGTTGCTATTTTTAGACGAAGACCAGACTTTGAGGATAAATGGCATTGAGGAGAAGAGGCTTTGAAAGTGCTTCTAAGACTCATCAGTATGCTTTTGTCTCACAATTGTTATCATGATATTTCCGATTTACTCGATAAAGATGTATCCATTCATTTCCTGAGGAATCGTAAACCCGAATGATTCTGAGGAGGAAATCTATAAATGCAACACGTTATGCAACATTTAGCAGCAAGTCATAAACAAGAATTGCGCCATGTAGAAACAATTACATACACCTGTGTGGCAATCATAAAAGGGTCGTATCGTTTATAGACACGGCTTAAATAGGTAATAGTAAGGGACCTTTAGCCCCAAAACTGTTGGATCTCTTCTGCTCATTTTAACTATCCCATGTGTTAACCCATTAGGTATGTGAAAAAGAGAATCTACAAACAGTTAATTTCTTTACCGAGAAATTGATACAGACGTATGAAATGATGGCGGTACGACATGGGTAAGTACTTGCATTTTTCGTTTAAAATAGAACATTTCTAGATTTCAGAACATAATTCCATTCTGTTTCATGTCAGTTTCATGTTGGTTGGCGATCCTTTCGCCGGCAAGACCAAAGTTTTGAATGTCTTAGCCCAAACATTAACACTTATGACAGAAAGAGGACATGGAGATGAAAATATAAACAAGGTATTGACTACAAGAAGAAATGGTCTTGTTAAGTTTTTTAAACATATTATTGACTAAAAGAAGGAATGATCTTGTTGAGTTTTTCAAATATATTTTTGGGATATCATCTGAATGTAATTAATGGTAACGCTTTGTTTGCAGGTTTGGACTAGGATTATCAATCCAAAGGCGATAACCATGGGACAGTTATTTGGTCAGTTTGATCTTGTGTCACACGAGGTACAGTACATTTAAACATTAGAGACTAAATGGAAATTACACTTCAGAAGGTTGAAGTATTGCGTTACTAAATTGTTATCTATCATTGTAAAATTCATTAATAATTCATGAAGAAAATTCAGAAGAAATTAATATTTAATCAGCATCTTTAACTCTGGATAAAACATTGATTAATAAAACATCAATGTTTTATCAAAGTTAACTTGCTCAAATTGAGCTTTTTCGGAGTAAAAATAATTTGTTTGTACCGTTTATACAACTTCCAAACAAACTATGCATTATATATTCTATTCATTTTACAAGTTCGTTAAAACATTCGTGGCTCGCCATATATTGTAACTGCCCATAAACATCGGCCGCTCATGTTTTAACTACTACATAAAATGCATTAATATAATAGGCGATCGATGCCACGAATTAATGGACGTACATATACCCTATTGGTGTCCCATCATCCCAAAAGACAACCTTTTTTATGTTAGCACGTACTAATTGTAATGGGAAATTTTTCCACCATAATTGTTGGTAATCTCGCATAAACCGAAAAATGTCACTCTGCAACTTGTTATTCAAGAAAACTCAAGAATCGTAGTAATATTTCGACTTTATTTCAGATCAAATTTGCATCAAAGTATTAGTCATAGAATGTTTAAATCTGATTCATTTTGGGGTCAAATATGCATTGTTGGTCCCCATGGAAATATAAAGTTTAGATGTAGAGTAAATCACAGAGTAAATGTAGTGCATTGTCACATTTTTATGTTTTTGAATTCATGCTGCAGCACATATTAATGTCATTACTATGCAGTTAATTAGGTTTTATATAACATATAATCTATATCGTGGAACGTGCATTGTGATTATATACGCAGTATAAGGCCAAAAAGCGCCTCTATGCCATCTGTCTACTGTAGTGTAGTTAGGTCAGTCTTGGAATATGCCGGCATCACCTGAATGGGCTAATATGCCTGATTAATAAATAACTTAATTGAATCTATCCCGAGAAAGGCGATGCAAATTATCTTTTCAGACGTGCCTTATAACGGCACTTCTATACAGTACTTTTGTACAGTATGTATGCAAAAAAAGATACTTTTGTTAAATTTTAAACGGTTCTTTTTTCTAGGATTTTTTTATTGAGGCTTTTTATTCAATTTATGTTATTGAGATTTCAAACAGTTATTTCTTCTCAGTGCAGGCGCTCATCATAGCTAATACGTTTTTCAGAGCGTTATCCACTTTTGTCTTTGCATTCTTTGTGTGTCTACAATGACCATAGACGATTTTGGGTGTAAAATATCCCTGTTTGTTCACCATATAACTATGCGCATTCGTATATAACGTACAGTCGTTTTTATTATTTCTAACAGTGGACTGATGGTGTTGTTGCTAACACTTTTCGTGAATATGCGGCAGATCAAACAGATGTTCGCAAATGGGTCATTTTTGATGGACCCATAGATACTCTTTGGATTGAAAGTATGAACACTGTTCTGGATGACAACAAAAAGGTAAGATTACGAAAGAGATCGCAGGTATCTTTTATGCATAAGTTTTTCATTCCTTTTTATATATACATTTTATTATTTCATTATTTAGCTTTGTTTGATGAGTGGCGAAATAATCCAGTTGTCCAACACCATGAGCCTTATTTTCGAGTGTCGTGATTTATCTCAAGCTTCGGTGAGTCCTTAACTTGCAACTTCTGTGTGTTACGATACGCACTGGACGATTGTCACAACTTTTAATGACCGCGTAGCCGCGCGCGCGTATAAATCGGGTTACACGAGCACTCGTGTTCATGTTTTTTTTTTACATATTTTTTCTAGCCTGCTACAGTGAGTCGATGTGGCATGATTTATTTAGAGCCGTCCGCATTGGGTTGGGATCCTATTTTGAAATCCTGGCTCAATACATTGCCAGAATCATATGGTAAAGACTTCAACAAACTTGTGGATGCTCTTTTCCAGTGGGCCGTTCCTCCTTGTCTAACATTTGTCAGAAAAAAATGCAAGGTAAATTCCAACATCATATCTATTTTATCAGACATAGTTTGACGCTACTCTGGCTTTAAAAGGGTAGCCATGTGCAAAAAGCATCTTAGCTAACTTGTCAGGAAATAAATCGACTAGGCCACTGGAAATTTGGACAGTATCTTTTTTAGATCTATATCTAATCTGAAACAATATTTAAGAAAAAAATCCGGAAATATAACTTTTAAATTAATAATTTATTAATTGTAATATAATTATATATTAATGTGTTAAATGTTTGTTTTGATTATTTTGGCTATGTATATTTTCTCGAAACGCTCATTGAGGGGGCTCACGCTAATACAAATAAAAAAGTTTACAAGCTTTTTTTATTGAGACAGTTACAAGTTTCGAGAACATATAGAAGAATAGAGTAATAGAGTATATGTATAGGGATAATATAATAAGATAATATTATCTAAAGGCAGCACAATCATTGAAAACGATTTATCATTTTTATTTTTTCATTTTACTTGGCGATTTATCATTTTACTTGGCGGAATATAACAATGTTATCTTCAAAACTCAACTGTGAAGACCCAAAAAGAAATATATTTACTTTTTGTAAATCAGACATGAGACACCAAGGTACTGTGTAATGAAGGAAAGCAACATTGGTCTCACAAATAATTGGAACATAAATAATTCGAAAAAGATAATAGTTCAATGCATGTAACAATTGAATCAGTATATCATTGTAACCATCACTCTCCATTGAGTCTCGTTAGCTCAATGGTTAGAGCGTCTCAGCGGCAATCAGAAGGTTACAGGTTCGATTCCTGTCCGGGACTCAGAATAATTTTCTGAGGATAAGAGCTTAATAATCGTCCATATATCGTCTGTCTACTCCGAGCTCTCGCTTATTCACTACAGCAGTGTATACATTAACACTGACCAGGATACAGTAATGCTTGTTTATACTACAAAATTGTACGCCAGGCCCAGGTCGTATAAACACAGCTATAGTCTGCACGTTTTTGTACCCTAAACTACCAGTACTGTACAGTGTATAGGCTAATTATCAAGCATAGTATTTATAATTTTAATAAAATAATAAACGTATTGTACATGTAATTTCAAAATTTGTACTAACACTTACTATTCTGCAGTATTATAAAGCACAAATAGTATATATTTTGAGCTGCATGGATTTAATTCCAACTTCATCAAATGATGTGTCAAAATTATATCTTTTGAAAACTGTAAACATTCAAAACATTACACACTTTCAAATTTTTCATACTTCATATTTACACCACAATTGTGGTTGTTCAAGGGCTTTCCAATGGTATATATAGTACAACTCTCTCCGTTAAGCATTTCAAAATTTGTCAAAAGATTTCTGAGCAGTATACAAAAATTATATTTTTTTTGAAAATTCTAAACATTTACAACATAACACACTTTCAACAGATAGCTACAAACTTCAAACTTGCACCACAATTGTGATTTTTCAATAGCTTTCTAATGGTATACAATATATAGTACGCAGAACAACATTTTTATAGTACTCTTCAATAAAACAACCGTGTTAGTTGTTGTATATTGCTCAGAAATCGTTAGACACATTTTGCAATACTTAACAGAGAGATGTATGCTATATATAGCATCCCTTGCTCAGAAATCGTTAGACACATTTTGCAATACTTAACAGAGAGATGTATGCTATATATAGCATACATCTCTCTGTTAAGTATTGCAAAATGTGTCTAACGATTTCTGAGCAATATACAATACAACTAACACGGTTGTTTTGTTGAAGAGTACTATAAAAATGTTGTTCTGCGTACTATGTAGAAACTAGGCAGTGTTGAAATACAGATCTCTTAAAGGTTGGTACACTTCCGAAATAGTGTGTAAGAAGTATAAACAACGTTTCGAGCAAAAGCCCTTCGTCACTCAAGTCAAAGAGTTAACTAAACGATAAAGTGAAATGGCCTTCGCTCAACACAGACTCACTGACGAGAAATCAGGTGATACAGTCATGTCTGTTACCGCATCAGCTGATTTCGTGACGAACTTTTTGACAGGCTCGCGTTTATGTTTTTTTCGCCAGGCAAAATATAAAATGTTCCGACCACGATATATTTTGAAGTACTAACTCTAAGAACCCATTCTACATATATAATGAAAGCCTGATTAACAGCCTCTGACATACAAAAATCAAAGTGATTGCTAACAGCTTTATAAAAACGAAAACGACGCTTGGATTGGATTCACGAACTCCGATAAATATATTAGATATTCCGACGACGATATATTTTGAACTATTAACTCTAACAACTCATGCTATACATAAAATGAAAGCCAGAATAACATACATGTACTCGGACATATTTGCAAAACTATCTTTGTAACTGATTACTAACAGCTTTAAAAAAGCGAAAACGTATGTATCGCAGGATTCTTTAAATTGAATTTATTTTAAAAGATTAAACATTTTGCTTCCTTTTTCATAAATACTAACAATATGCGGTTGCCAAGAGAAATATTATATGATAAGGTAATTACAGTGGTGTGAGTACTCGTTACAATTGTAACGCGTTACCGTGTACTTGTTACATTTGTAGTAATTTTAACCTGTAATTAATTACTTTTTTGACAAAGGAACGAAAAAGGTAATTAATTACAAAACAAAGGAACGCGTTCTTTTGCAGAAGCAAATTACAAATTCCTTTACCTAAATCTTTCATAAATATAAAACATGATATTTACCATGGAAAAATACCTATCGAAAGACGAAAACAACCAGTAAAGTTTTGAAGTGGAAACGTGCTAATTAAGTACATAGGTATTATGGCTCATGCTATGGCTAAAGGCCTTCTTGAAAATAGAGTAGACCCTGGGAGCTGGGGAAGAGGTTGTCAAATTCGAAAGCGAAATCGCAAGACGTTATAGTATCAATAATATGGCAAAAGATCTAGAAACAATCGTTGTTACCGATGTTACGGACGAGTTACACAACGATCTGGCTAGAGAAAATCCAATAGCTGTGGAAGAGCCAATCTTGCACCCAGAACACAGCCCAGAGCCTGAATGTGTAGAAGCTGAAGCCATTGTTGTTGTATGCAATGTTGCATAATAACAATTGTTATCAAATGCTAAAAGTTGAAACCCAAACTCATTCCTCTCATTAAACCTTGTCTCATTTTCATTTATTGTGAGGAATTTATTTTGGCACAACGTCTACACCACGTAAAGGAATTTGTAATTAATTACTTTATTCAGAGAGTAATTTTGTAATTGTAATTAATTACTTTTTAAGAGTGATAATTGTAATTAGGAATTAATTACTATTTGAAGCAAGTAATTGTAATTGTAATTAATTCCTTTTTGAAGGGTAATTTTGCAGCCTTGGGTAATTATGAATACTATACTTCACTATAATTGGCATATTATAAAAATATGCGGTGGGTGTTGTGGTTTATAACGTTTCGAAGAAAAAGTCATGTACAACCCAACTGATAAGGATTCCGAGGGCCTACGATTTATGGTCGTTTTCCGGTCTATAGTTAAATTTGGGGATTTTACATATCCGTAATATTTGGGTCTTCCTGAGAAAAATGATAATATATATTGTCAGCCGAAAATTTCATCTTCATGGAGGCATTTCAAACCAGTTTTCTTTTATTATTTGCCACAAAAAATGCCTCTAGTGACATCACATCCGATAAATTTAACAACAAAAAGTCCATGAAGATGAAATGTTTGGCTTCCTGAGAAAAATCATAATATATCTTGCCAGACCCAAATATTACGAATATGTAAAATCCCCAAACATGAGATAGTGGTATGAAATTAGCAAATTTCCATTTTTGTGGAAATACGCCGTAACCTAACGACTCATTACTTATCAGGCACTATACGGCGTCAACTTTACATTGTTCACAAAAATACATATTTAATAAGTTTACTTTATCCTTAGCATCGGAAATAAGAGTAGATCAATAATGTAGACACAGATATCTTAGTTTTCCTGCCTTTTGGACAACCAGGCCATGTTGAAAAACTCAATCTTTTTCTAGGAATATCTCCCAACGTCAGATAGTAATCTTACCCATTCACTGATGAACCTTGTGGAAATCATGATGAAAATTGCCACCAAGACAGAAGTTGACAGTAAACATTTGAAAGTTTGGTTGGTGGTAAGCTAGCTTTTTGCTGCAATAGTCTTTTGTTTTTTACTCACTTTTTGCTGTCGAGTTCGAATTTTTTATTTTTAATTTTAGAACTCCTTCCTGTTTTCACTTGTTTGGTCCGTTGGCGGAAGTGTTGACACAGATAGCCGTGTAAAGTTTGACGAGTTTTTACGTGACCTTTTGAGTGGTAAAAATGAAGAACATGCCATTCCTGCTTCCATTGGTAAAATCGATAATGCGTTTCCCACCGACGGTCTTGTCTATGACTACTTGTTTGAGGTGAATTATATTTAACTCTGATGCTAAATTAGATTCCAATACCAAAATAGATTGAATACAAAACGTGTTTTCTATAGAATGCCATAATTTCATTGATTTTTATACCGCAGTATTTTTATTTTTGCGATACAGGCAAAGGGTCGCGGTAACTGGACACCTTGGACAAAAACTATTAAATCAAGCGCTATTGGTGGAAAAGGAACAAAAATAAGTGATATCATTGTGCCGACTATGGATACAGCTCGCTACAAATTCCTTATAGATATCTTGATCAAGCACAACAAACCTGTCATGCTTGTTGGACCAACAGGGACCGGTAAAAGTGTATACATAAAAGACAAATTGATGAATGAATTAAGCAAAGACGAGTTTATTCCTGCATTTCTCAACTTTTCTGCACAAACAAGTGCAAATCAAACACAAGTTAGTAAATTAATAATGATCGTCACTTTTAAGATAAAAGAATTAAGGGGCTGCGTAGGACGTTATTAGTAGCAGAAGTAGTATAGTAACAGTAGTAGTTGGAGTAGCAGTATAGCAGTATAGTGGTAGCAGTAGCAATAGCAGTCGGTATAGGTAATCATATGATAGCGAGTACAATTGGATTTACACTATACGAGTGATTTTGAAAATTTTGCCACAAAAATTTGGCAGAATTTTCAAATATCACAAGTAGTGTAAATCCTTAATTGCACGAGCAAAATCATATGATTACTTGTTTATTATATCCATGGCAAAATATAATGTTGTCAATATTATCAAAATGTTTTAGTTTTTCTGAATGTTTTGTAAGCTGTACAACCACAACCAAATTTTTAGAATATTCTATCATAGAGACTAATTTCATATTTTCATAAGAAAACTACTTGCAAGTAACTGAAAGCAACGACAAACATTTTGTGATATTTGTAATATTATTTGTTTGTATTAATACTGTGACACTGAGCGAATGTGCTCAAACGCTTTGTAACACGCTTTGTATTCATTGACGCCTTAAAAACATCTTGTTTCATTACAGAACAATTGAAAATTTTCCATCTTGGTGTTTTCATGTTCATTGTACCAAAATTGCACGAAAATATCACGTATATAGTGTATATTCTTAATTGCACTAGCAAAATCATATGATTACTTGTTTGTTATATGTATAACAAAATTTTCTGACAACCTCCCCTGCCATTTAACCAGAATTTGACTGCTGCTGGTCGTATTTGCGGTGACCGCTTCTCCACAGTATGTTCAGTTGGGTTTCAAAAGCGTATTTCCGCCAAAATATTTTTATTTATTGCTGTTGTTGTTGTTGTTGTTGTTGTTGTTGTTGTTGTTGTTGTTATTATTTTCATTTATAGTTATTAATTTGCAAATTGGATTTATTTACAATTTAAGTATATAGTATATAGTACCACGAGCTACGAAAGATATTTTTAAATACTCGTTTTACCCAAAAACATTGGCAACAACAAATATGTACTTTTTATATTGAACTATATGACTTAGCTTGACTTAGCTACTCGGAATATTGTAGTTTGGCGCTATGAAAATGCTCGCAACACATTTTAAAGGTTGAATAAACAATATAAAAACGCCGCCATTTTGAATATCATCGTGACGTCATGTGCTGGGAAGTGTTAATTTCGTACTTTTATGCTACTTATCGTGGGACCATGTATTAACCAATTTATGTTGTAGTAGCGAAATAACGTCGAGAAATACTAAAATAACGTTGAGAAAAAGCTTAATTTATTTGCATTTCCGCCAACATTGACCACTTTACCCAGTACAGACGTCACAGGTCATACAGAGAACCCTAATTCACCTTTAACTCTTTCACTACGGGCGCAGTTAAAATGGGTCGTTGATGACCCGCAAAGTCGTCAATCGAAAAACACGGCACACGGTAACGCAAGATTAAAAATTGAAATTCGACAAGCGCCAGGAACATGAAATCCACGCACACGCCAAGTTTGATTTGATTTCATAAACAACTCTGCGATTGGTGGCATTTTGAGTTTTCAAGATGCTATGCGGGCGTGCAAGATGGCCTTTTCTGGAAAAATGTAAATTTTTCAACCTGATTTATGATAATTAATGCTAATTTATATTAACATAATGTGTTTTGTTCGGGAAATTTAAAAGAACAAGTAAAAGCCGGTTTATTGGGCTTCCAGAAAATGTATAGCTTTCGCAACAGTTATGGTTATTTCAAGAGATATCAATAGAACAACGTGGTCTTTTTTTTGATGTTTTTCAGCCGTAGGGAAAGAGTTAATAAGCAATAATAGGTAAATTGAAAATAATCGAAGAAAAAGCGTGAAAGGAAAAGCAGTTTATTATATGTTGAATTGAAAATAATCAATGTAAATACAGTTTAACAAAGCAAAAAAATGGTCAGTGACAAAAAATGAACCCCCTTCTCTGCTCCCCCCTACCCCCCTCAATGAGAGGAATTATGTAAGGGTTACCCGAACCAGAGTCTCTGCAGAGATCCCACCCGCACCGGTCCACCCGCACGGGAGCTCATACTTTTAAATATATACGCAAGCTATCTATACACTACAAAGACAATAGGTTCTGTGCATGTGGGTAAAAAAGGTCAAAATTCACCGTGTTTAGAAATGTAGGAAATAATTCACCAAATTGGCTTAAAATTTGATATGTGTGTTGTTTAGCCGACTTACAACGATGATGAAAAATTCAGGCGAAAATATAAAATTGATCGATGCGAAAAAATATCGGCCATTCTATATTAATACGCATTAGGAGCATTTTTACAACCTAAAACTACGATATTCCGGTTATTTAGGTCAAACACTTTCATATAAAAAGTACTTAATTTTTGTTGCAAATGCGCTTTAAGCGAGTGAAACAGTCTCCGAAAGGGAATAGCCTCAGCAGAATCTTTGAATATTTTTATACATGAATTTATAAACTATTATTTTTAAAGACGATTACCTTTTACTTTTATTTTAATCTACCTTAATTTTAGTTTATAGTTGGTGTGATAATCGCGTGATTTTTAACGACTTATAAAATGAAAATGTAGCTTAACTTTACTATTTCAAACTGCAATGCTCGAACATCCGGAATAAGATTGTAGTTGATTACATTTTTGGTTGTAATATTTCTACAATGCTATTTTCTACAATGATTTCATTGCTTTTAAAATATTTTTTCAGGATATTATAATGTCAAAACTTGACAAAAGAAGAAAAGGAATTTTTGGGCCTTCCCTTGGGAAAAAGTAAGTATACTAAATATTATTTCTTATCTTCGTCATTTCCATGTGCTGCATTTGTCCTTAACTGTTTAAAATGTTGTTCGTTCTTTTGTTAGATTGCGCTAATTTTTCAAACAGGTTTTTAAATAGTTGTTATTTTTAATATCTTCATAGATTCATCATTTTTGTTGATGACCTGAACATGCCAGCATTGGAGCAATATGGCGCGCAGCCTCCTATTGAATTACTCAGGCAGTATTTGGACCATGGAAACTGGTGCGTATTCATATACTGCGATTTCTTTGAATTTCCATTTCTAAAATAAAGATAAAAACGCTCATTTTCCGTGTCGCTTCAAGAGTCATTTTTGCTTAATATTTTAAGAGGAAGCACGCTTTCTTTATGAGTCTCCCTTAAACCACACTCTTTTTCTTTATGAGAGGTATTTTGTAGCACCTATTGTTTTTTGGAACCTCGCCTTTCCTCTCGTTCGTATAAAATTACACTTATATGCATCTTACATTTATGTATCTTACGTTTTATGTCGTGTCCCATTTCTTTTATACAGGTATGACAAAAAGGATACTTCAAAAATCAAATTAGTTGATATTCAGTTTATTTGTGCATTGGGACCCCCTGGCGGAGGCCGCAACTCTGTGACTCCAAGATTTGTTCGGCACTTTAACATTATATCTGTTGCGAAATTCAACGATGAAACAATGACAAGAATTTTCTCCAGTATTGTCAGCTTTTATTTTAAGGTATAGATACAGCAATATGAATTATTATATAATATCAATTTATCCTGACTGGAACAGTGTGATGTACAATGTTTTTGTCTATTTGGACAGAATAATGAATTTCCAAATGATGTATACGCTATGGGATCTCAGATTGTTTCAGGAACAATGGAGGTGAGAGATGTCAAATATGCATGTTGTATGTGCAAGAATACTGGATATAATATGAAAAGGAGAAATAAGAGAACTTCAATGTGTCGAAAAATACTTAAGTAAAAGTAGTTACGTATATTAATGGACGACGTTTCAAACGATGTGTCCTTCTGACCTGAAGAAGGACACATCGTCCGAAACGTCGCCATTATAAATATACCTAAGTACTCTTACTTAAGTATTTTTCGACACATTGAAGTTCTCTTATTTCTCCTTTTCATATTATATCCAGTTTTTTTCAGAACTTAGCAGCTTTCATATTTGTGCAAGAATACTCATGATCGTTGGCATGTTAATCATGTGTATATGCTTAATTCCGCTTCTAGATTTACAAATCATCAATGATAAACCTACTACCAACTCCAACTAAATCGCACTATACGTTCAACCTAAGAGACTTTTCTCGTGTTATCCTTGGAGTTCTGCTCATTAAAAAGCAAGCGTTAGATGACAAAAAGACGATTACCAGGTATGTAAAAATAACATTCCATTAATTTCTTCATACTCTCTACAGATGTTTTCCAAGACATCGTATTTGTTTATCACTAATATTGTACATGTGGCTGGCTAATCTCTATATTACATCGTCTTTGAGGAATTATTTCAAGATGTTAGTCATAAAACAATGGATAAGATATAAGAAATAGAAAACATTCAAAAAAACCTTAACGCTTACCATAACTGCAATCCCAAATACTGTTTTACGAATTTGTTAATAAATAAAGGCGTCGTGGAAAATTTAGGAGAATTCAGTTTATGCTAGAATCAAAATGTTGCCTCCAACCAGATAAGTCATTGAATAAATGCTATGTTTTAAATTATGTAATATTATGACATGAGGGAAATTAGTGATTTAAGGCCCATTTACACTGGCGAGTTTTGGTACGATTTTTCTCATTTTAGGGCATGCAATTGAGAGGATGACTCATGAAATTATAATTTCATATTGTTGGAGGAACTTCAACCAAATAATTCATTTACTTCTTTTGTTTGTGGTATAAACATGTCCGTCAAACAAACCTTTGTGTTCTACATAGAGCTTTCTGCTCGGATACTGCCTCCCCCCCTCAAGGGATCGACTGCAAACCATCCATACATGCACTAGCGAAGTTGACCATAGCAACTGGTCATGCTATGCAAATTTTGAAAAGATTTACATATTCAGATCTTTAGAAATGTATTGTTTTCAAAATATGCAGATGTTTATAAATTAGCATAGCATGACCATGAGTTGCTATAGCCAGCTTCGCCACTGCATACATGTAGCTTTGCACAAAGGGTCCGATAGTTTTGTAAGTCATTGATCCACTCGATCGTATCCACAAGGAGGAGAAAATTCGTACCAAAACTCGCTGTGTAAATGGGCTTTAAATGTCCCGAAAGCCGAAGGACGATTTATGGAAATCCCAAGGGCCGAGGGACGTTTACAAATCCTCCAGATGCTTGAGGGACATTTAAGCCTAGTTTTTACTATAGCGACATAAGCCTAGTAAGCATAACGACATACGCAAGCACACTTCGTATTTCATGGTCAATTTAACACTTTGTTATTCCTATGTACAAAGGGGTTAACCAACCATGAAGTGCTAACTGCGCTTGTACATGTCGTTATGATTATGTCGGGTCGGCGTTAGATCATATTGAGCTAACGTAAAGTACGCGTCTTTGGGACGATGTTTTTTAGTATAACCATAGACCGCGGGTTAGGAAGACACTTAAGGTGGGGGTGTTAGAAAACTCATTAGGCGGGGGATTAGGGTTAGCATCTAAGTTGTTTTGGGTTTAGTGGTTATTTGCATGGTTAAGTAGCGCTATGGTTATACTAAAAACATCGTCCCAAAGACGCGGACCGTACGTTAGCTCAATACATATTCAATATGATGTAACGCGGACCCTTTTGTCGCTAGTGAAAACTAGGCTTTAATCACTAATTTACGGACATGTTATATAGTATTACTTTGTAATACCATATTACTTTATAATACCATATTACTTTATAATACCATATTACTTTATAATACCATATTACTTTGTAATACCATATTACTTTATAATACCATATTACTTTATAATACCATATTACTTTATAATACCATATTACTTTATAATACCATATTACTTTATAATACCATATTACTTTATAATACCATATTACTTTGTAATACCATATTACTTTATAATACCATATTACTTTATAATACCATATTACTTTATAATACCATATTACTTTATAATACCATATTACTTTGTAATACCATATTACTTTGTAATACCATATTACTTTATAATACCATATTACTTTGTAATACCATATTACTTTGTAATACCATATTACTTTATAATACCATATTACTTTATAATACCATATTACTTTATAATACCATATTACTTTATAATACCATATTACTTTATAATACCATATTACTTTATAATACCATATTACTTTATAATACCATATTACTTTGTAATACCATATTACTTTATAATACCATATTACTTTATAATACCATATTACTTTATAATACCATATTACTTTATAATACCATATTACTTTGTAATACCATATTACTTTGTAATACCATATTACTTTATAATACCATATTACTTTATAATACCATATTACTTTATAATACCATATTACTTTGTAATACCATATTACTTTATAATACCATATTACTTTATAATACCATATTACTTTATAATACCATATTACTTTGTAATACCATATTACTTTATAATACCATATTACTTTATAATACCATATTACTTTATAATACCATATTACTTTATAATACCATATTACTTTATAATACCATATTACTTTATAATACCATATTACTTTATAATACCATATTACTTTATAATACCATATTACTTTATAATACCATATTACTTTATAATACCATATTACTTTATAATACCATATTACTTTATAATACCATATTACTTTATAATACCATATTGCTTTATAATACCATATTACTTTATAATACCATATTACTTTATAATACCATATTACTTTGTAATACCATATTACTTTATAATACCATATTATTTTATAATACCATATTACTTTATAATACCATATTACTTTATAATACCATATTACTTTATAATACCATATTACTTTATAATACCATATTACTTTATAATACCATATTACATTATAATACCATATTACTTTATAATACCATATTGCTTTATAATACCATATTACTTTATAATACCATATTACTTTATAATACCATATTACTTTGTAATACCATATTACTTTATAATACCATATTACTTTATAATACCATATTACTTTATAATACCATATTACTTTATAATACCATATTACTTTATAATACCATATTACTTTATAATACCATATTACTTTATAATACCATATTACTTTATAATACCATATTACTTTATAATACCATATTACTTTATAATACCATATTACTTTATAATACCATATTACTTTATAATACCATATTACTTTATAATACCATGTTACTTTGTAATACCATATTACTTTATAATACCATATTACTTTATAATACCATATTACTTTATAATACCATATTACTTTATAATACCATATTACTTTATAATACCATATTACTTTATAATACCATATTACTTTATAATACCATATTACTTTGTAATATCATATTACTTTATAATACCATATTACTTTATAATACCATATTACTTTATAATACCATATTACTTTATAATACCATGTTACTTTATAATACCATATCATATTACTTTATAATACCATATTACTTTATAATACCATATTACTTTATAATACCATATTACTTTTATAATACCATATTGCTTTATAATACCATATTACTTTATAATACCATATTACTTTATAATACCATATTACTTTGTAATACCATATTACTTTATAATACCATATTATTTTATAATACCATATTACTTTATAATACCATATTACTTTATAATACCATATTACTTTATAATACCATATTACTTTATAATACCATATTACTTTATAATACCATATTACATTATAATACCATATTACTTTATAATACCATATTGCTTTATAATACCATATTACTTTATAATACCATATTACTTTATAATACCATATTACTTTGTAATACCATATTACTTTATAATACCATATTACTTTATAATACCATATTACTTTATAATACCATATTACTTTATAATACCATATTACTTTATAATACCATATTACTTTATAATACCATATTACTTTATAATACCATATTACTTTATAATACCATATTACTTTATAATACCATATTACTTTATAATACCATATTACTTTATAATACCATATTACTTTATAATACCATATTACTTTATAATACCATGTTACTTTGTAATACCATATTACTTTATAATACCATATTACTTTATAATACCATATTACTTTATAATACCATATTACTTTATAATACCATATTACTTTATAATACCATATTACTTTATAATACCATATTACTTTATAATACCATATTACTTTGTAATATCATATTACTTTATAATACCATATTACTTTATAATACCATATTACTTTATAATACCATATTACTTTATAATACCATGTTACTTTATAATACCATATCATATTACTTTATAATACCATATTACTTTATAATACCATATTACTTTATAATACCATATTACTTTATAATACCATATTACTTTGTAATACCATATTACTTTGTAATACCATATTACTTTGTAATACCATATTACTTTATAATACCTGAATACCATATTACTTTATAATACCATATTACTTTATAATACCATATTACTTTATAATACCATATTACTTTATAATACCATATTACTTTGTAATACCATATTACTTTGTAATACCATATTACTTTATAATACCATATTACTTTGTAATACCATATTACTTTGTAATACCATATTACTTTGTAATACCATATTACTTTGTAATACCATATTACTTTGTAATACCATATTACTTTATAATACCTGAATACCATATTTCTATTATAATACCATATTACTTTATAATACCATATTACTTTATAATACCATATTACTTTATAATACCATATTACTTTATAATACCATATTACTTTGTAATACCATATTACTTTATAATACCATATTACTTTATAATACCATATTACTTTGTAATACCATATTACTTTATAATACCATATTACTTTATAATACCATATTACTTTATAATACCATATTACTTTATAATACCATATTACTTTGTAATACCATATTACTTTATAATACCATATTACTTTATAATACCATATTACTTTATAATACCATATTACTTTATAATACCATATTACTTTGTAATACCATATTACTTTGTAATACCATATTACTTTGTAATACCATATTACTTTATAATACCTGAATACCATATTACTTTATAATACCATATTACTTTATAATACCATATTACTTTATAATACCATATTACTTTATAATACCATATTACTTTATAATACCATATTACTTTGTAATACCATATTACTTTGTAATACCATATTACTTTGTAATACCATATTACTTTATAATACCTGAATACCATATTTCTATTATAATACCATATTACTTTATAATACCATATTACTTTATAATACCATATTACTTTATAATACCATATTACTTTGTAATACCATATTACTTTATAATACCATATTACTTTATAATACCATATTACTTTGTAATACCATATTACTTTGTAATACCATATTACTTTATAATACCATATTACTTTATAATACCATATTACTTTGTAATACCATATTACTTTATAATACCATATTACTTTATAATACCATATTACTTTATAATACCATATTACTTTATAATACCATATTACTTTGTAATACCATATTACTTTATAATACCATATTACTTTATAATACCATATTACTTTATAATACCATATTACTTTATAATACCATATTACTTTATAATAGCATATTACTTTATAATACCATATTGCTTTATAATACCATATTACTTTATAATACCATATTACTTTATAATACCATATTACTTTGTAATACCATATTACTTTATAATACCATATTATTTTATAATACCATATTACTTTATAATACCATATTACTTTATAATACCATATTACTTAATAATACCATATTACTTTATAATACCATATTACTTTATAATACCATATTACATTATAATACCATATTACTTTATAATACCATATTGCTTTATAATACCATATTACTTTATAATACCATATTACTTTATAATACCATATTACTTTGTAATACCATATTACTTTATAATACCATATTATTTTATAATACCATATTACTTTATAATACCATATTACTTTATAATACCATATTACTTTATAATACCATATTACTTTATAATACCATATTACTTTATAATACCATATTACATTATAATACCATATTACTTTATAATACCATATTGCTTTATAATACCATATTACTTTATAATACCATATTACTTTATAATACCATATTACTTTGTAATACCATATTACTTTATAATACCATATTACTTTATAATACCATATTACTTTATAATACCATATTACTTTATAATACCATATTACTTTATAATACCATATTACTTTATAATACCATATTACTTTATAATACCATATTACTTTATAATACCATATTACTTTATAATACCATATTACTTTATAATACCATATTACTTTATAATACCATATTACTTTATAATACCATATTACTTTATAATACCATGTTACTTTGTAATACCATATTACTTTATAATACCATATTACTTTATAATACCATATTACTTTATAATACCATATTACTTTATAATACCATATTACTTTATAATACCATATTACTTTATAATACCATATTACTTTATAATACCATATTACTTTGTAATATCATATTACTTTATAATACCATATTACTTTATAATACCATATTACTTTATAATACCATATTACTTTATAATACCATGTTACTTTATAATACCATATTACTTTGTAATACCATATTACTTTATAATACCATATTACTTTATAATACCATATTACTTTATAATACCATATTACTTTATAATACCATATTACTTTGTAATACCATATTACTTTGTAATACCATATTACTTTGTAATACCATATTACTTTATAATACCTGAATACCATATTACTTTATAATACCATATTACTTTATAATACCATATTACTTTATAATACCATATTACTTTATAATACCATATTACTTTGTAATACCATATTACTTTGTAATACCATATTACTTTATAATACCATATTACTTTGTAATACCATATTACTTTGTAATACCATATTACTTTGTAATACCATATTACTTTGTAATACCATATTACTTTGTAATACCATATTACTTTATAATACCTGAATACCATATTTCTATTATAATACCATATTACTTTATAATACCATATTACTTTGTAATACCATATTACTTTGTAATACCATATTACTTTGTAATACCATATTACTTTATAATACCTGAATACCATATTACTTTATAATACCATATTACTTTATAATACCATATTACTTTATAATACCATATTACTTTATAATACCATATTACTTTGTAATACCATATTACTTTGTAATACCATATTACTTTATAATACCATATTACTTTGTAATACCATATTACTTTGTAATACCATATTACTTTATAATACCATATTACTTTATAATACCATATTACTTTGTAATACCATATTACTTTGTAATACCATATTACTTTATAATACCATATTACTTTATAATACCATATTACTTTATAATACCATATTACTTTGTAATACCATATTACTTTATAATACCATATTACTTTATAATACCATATTACTTTATAATACCATATTACTTTGTAATACCATATTACTTTGTAATACCATATTACTTTGTAATACCATATTACTTTGTAATACCATATTACTTTATAATACCTGAATACCATATTACTTTATAATACCATATTACTTTATAATACCATATTACTTTATAATACCATATTACTTTATAATACCATATTACTTTATAATACCATATTACTTTGTAATACCATATTACTTTGTAATACCATATTACTTTGTAATACCATATTACTTTGTAATACCATATTACTTTATAATACCTGAATACCATATTTCTATTATAATACCATATTACTTTATAATACCATATTACTTTATAATACCATATTACTTTATAATACCATATTACTTTGTAATACCATATTACTTTATAATACCATATTACTTTATAATACCATATTACTTTGTAATACCATATTACTTTGTAATACCATATTACTTTGTAATACCATATTACTTTGTAATACCATATTACTTTATAATACCATATTACTTTGTAATACCATATTACTTTGTAATACCATATGTAATACCATATTACTTTATAATACCATATTACTTTATAATACCATATTACTTTGTAATACCATATTACTTTATAATACCTGAGTACCATATTACTTTATAATACCATATTACTTTATAATACCATATTACTTTATAATACCATATTACTTTGTAATACCATATTACTTTATAATACCATATTACTTTGTAATACCATATTACTTTGTAATACCATATTACTTTATAATACCATATTACTTTGTAATACCATATTACTTTGTAATACCATAATTACCGACTAAATATAATTTTTTATTGTTTGAAATTATTTTGGGAATGTGAGCATAACGAACATTGTCAATGGATGGGTAGGGTGTTTGGATGTTCGCATGTTAATAAAGGAAAATTAGAAATGTTCCCTGTTTCAAGGGAATATTAGTAAAAGTATGCATGTCGGTGAAGGAATTTAGGAATTAAATCTCCAATTGAGAACCATAGAAACGGAGGTAATCCTGGTATTACTGCAGGAGTTATGATTTTATTATGGCCCATAAATTCATATGTCAAAAGTTAAAGTAAACTGTGTTATTTTCTTGCTAGATTGTGGGTACATGAAGTGTACCGTGTGTTTTACGACCGTCTTGTCGACGACAACGACCGTGCATGGCTTCATGGTTCTGTAAAAAAAGTAACCAAAGAGCACTTTAAGGAAGATTTCGATGCATTGTTTAAACCATCTTGGAAATAGTAAAAACGTAAAGACTTCACTTGATTTTGTTATAATATTTGTTAATAATTTACGTAACATATAACTCTCTTTTTATAACCAAAAGGTGACAGAGGATGACATTCGAAGTTTGATGTTTTGCGATTTCCTTAATCCAGATTTGGTAATGCCTAGCTCTTGTGTATTATCAAGTACAGAAAAACTAGCTGTTAGATATTGTCTTCCAACCTAACTTTTAGATGCCTAAAATGAAACATTTATTTATCTTATATTTTAACTTTACGTTCTTTCATTCCTGTTTACGTTCTGTTCATTCCTTATGAACGCATGAATTATTATTTTAATATTACCCTAGCTGCCAGACGATCGTTTATATCAGGAAGTACAGTCGATGGATGAACTTTATAAAATTGTCGAACAATATCTAGATGAATATAATCAATTACACAAAGCACAAATGAATCTTGTTATTTTTAGGTAAGTTGTGAGTTTGCCACATGTGAAGTAAAATTAATCTTCGTTCAATATATACTATATATATATATATATATATATATATATATATATATATATATATATATATATATATATATATATATATATATATATAATATATATATATATATATATATATATATATATATATATATATATATATATATATATATATATATATATATATATATATATATATATATATATATATATATATGCGACCTTTCAGACTGCTGCCCCAACTTACAACGACGCCCTTAAACACAGCGGTTTCCGGCTCTGACATTGAATACCTCCCCGACGAAGATCCTAACCCGAGTGTTAGCCCAGTAGCTAGTCAGAAGAAAAAGCGATACAGGAACATAACGTGGTTCAATCCACCCTACAGCCGAAATGTCAAAACGAACGTTGGACACAAATTCCTCACCCTAATCGATAAGCACTTCCCGACCACGAACAAATTAGGCTACATAAAATCTTTAATAGAAACACTTTAAAAGTAAGTTACAGCTGCATGGAAAACATGAGAAGTATTGTTAGCAAACACAACACCCGCATCCTTACAAAAAAGAACCACAGCAACAGCACCAGCGAAAGAAAATGTAACTGCCGAAACAAAGAAGCATGTCCAGTGCAAGGAAACTGCTTAGTCCCAAAAGTGATTTACCAAGCCGAAGTTAACCGAGCCGACAATTTGGATAAGAAACTTTACATTGGTATGACTGCACACCCATTCAAGACCCGCTACAACAACCACAAGAAATCCTTTCGCGACCCGAAATACTCAAATGAGACGGCACTCTCGAGTTATGTTTGGGTATTAAAAAACGAAGAAAAAGAATTTTCGGTAAAATGGTCCATCTTAAAACACATGAAATCATACGAAAGTGGAGCGAAGCGGTGCAATCTTTGTATCGAAGAAAAGTTATGCATTATTAAAGCCGACAAAGGACATCTTCTGAACAAACGAACCGAAATTTATTCAAAATGCCGTCACAGGAATAAATTCTACATAAGCAACCTAAAGCGCTCCAATATCAGTAGATGACATCATCACCATTGGTGACACCGTGACGTATGAGTATCTATAAAAGAATAGTTAAACCAGAATCTCAACAGTCGTCTGAAGATCGTCTCTCGGCGTGAAACTCTGAGTAACAACGAACTGTTTTAAGTAAAGATTCTATATTCGCTCTATCATTAACGATATTGAGCACTCTATTTAACGTCAATATTCAGATTTATTTCGTTTTATTTCATATATATATATATATATATATATATATATATATATAGCAAAGTGAAAAGGTGGTAAACTGCCAAGAATTTAGTGACGAGATACTGACGTTTCGAGCGGAGCCCTTCATCAGAGTAAGACGAGATGAAATGAAATAAATAGGGCTTATATATATATATATATATATATATATATATATATGTAAGGTATTTTACAAGGAACTAAAACACTCATAGAATCCATGAAACACTACATCCAGGAACCGAGTGGCGTATTTATTGTGTATCATCGCATGTTATTATCACGCTCTTGAGTAGTATATCCACAAGTTACATAACTTTTGCCACCTTTTGTTTTGAATAAAGTAAAAGCCAGAAACTTTGTTTCTTTCATTTTTCATATCAAATCACCTGTTTGGCAAGCCATTGTTCACGTGCTGTATCTTTTATTTGTATTTTTGAAGATTTTCCTCGTGTAATTTCGATAAGTTAGTTTGTGAATAAAACTGGAATAAAAGCATGTCAAATTGGCAATGTTTTTCAATAAAACACGCCTTGCATACATGTCTCGTGGCATGGGTGTAAGAAACATTTCCAGAAAAAAACATTTTCAGAAACATTTCTATAGTTCCTCCTTGGAAGCAATATTTGCTTTCACGACCCATATTTGGTGTGCTGCAAAACTAGGTAAAATTCAGGAGGAGATGTTTTATAACATTTGTTCTCAGTTTACCAAGACCTAATGTTCACCTTTTTGCTCTTTCATGTATTAAGATATGTATTGGAACACTTGGTTCGCATCAGTCGTATCTTGAAACAAGCGGGGGGCAATGCTTTACTTGTCGGTGTTGGTGGTAGTGGTCGACAGTCGTTATCTCGATTGGCCGCTGCAATATCTGAATTCCACGTTTTTCCAACCTGAAATATCAAAAAGCTATGGAATGCCCGAATGGAGGGAAGATATCAAGGTAAATAATTTTAAAGGTTGCGAAAAATGCAATTGACCTCGGCGGGATTTAAACCCACTGCCTCTGGATCACATGTTCAGCGCTCTACCAGCTGAGCTACAAAAGCTATTGCTGAGAATGACATTTAGTACTAATTATTTAATACACACTCTTCTAACATGGACCGCCTTTGCACTCAACAATATGTAGATATAGATGAAGAGGTGATATAGATGCCATTATTAAGAGCTATGTGCTCGAATTTCTACCCAAGCCGAAGACAGGTTGCCAACACTTTAGACTACCCATGAAGGAGGCTGAGGCTGCTAACACAAAACGAGGTCTTTATAATTCTCGCTATCATGCGAAAACAGAATCCAATAATTGTTTTACTATGTATTTAATGTGTAAATCTATATTAATGAACAAAATACTTAAGTCGTAGAAAACAACGTACAGAATAAAGCTTTACAGTGTCAAGTATCTTTCAATACCCTTACGAAAACCGCTTTCGAGTGAGAAGGCCTCCTGGCTTTAATAAAATACGCAAATAAAACTGAAAATACGATAAATAATAGTTCAGATATATCGGGAATATCTATAGGTTGTTAACCATTCAAAATCGAGATAGAGTAAAACGTGAATACCAAATCAACTTTATTACATAGACAAAGTCATTGGTCTGACGACAACTTTACACTAAAGTTGAAATATATCACCAATTATCTCGTTATTTATGTTTTATCTTTTATGTTCTGTTTGTATGAAAGTGCCCTAACCCCCAAATCGAGTTTTAGATATATAAAATATTTGCGGCATAATTTCTAGTATCTCTGCGAAAAGAAAAATGAATTCGGTACTCGGACGTCCTATATATCCGGAGCCTGGTTCGAACTTGGCCTTCTGACGTCACGCAAAGTGCTCGTGATCTTTGCCACTTTTCAGCAGTAGCTATTTTATGACACTGATAAACACGGAATTGGTATAAAAATTGTACATTATTTGCCGCAAATAATAATGTCTTATATAGTGAATCAATTGCATTTCGGGAATTAGGATAGTGAAACTTCGAACGAAAATTTCGAGTGGAGAAGAAAACGTTGGTTAGCGTATACCGAGGAACCTTTAGCCAACGAAGAATGGCTGGTAATTGTCGAAGTCTTTGACGGTTTGAAGACATGTTTTGCTTTCGTGAAATCACACACATTTTTCTTCGTTTTTCTTTGTTTTTCTTCAGGCCGCTAATCGCCATAAAACGGATGGCTTATACCTGCCTCTAGGTTCGATTTATTTGTGGCAGCAACACAACTAAAATGCATCTTTTCACGACTATAAGTTCTATCAATTTCTATTGTAGAACTAAGTCCATAGACGACTTTCGAGACGAGTACCTTGCGTGACCTCCCAATATTTACTCGTTCCAGACTCTTCGTAATTCAATATTTCGACGAAAGTGTGCCACCAGACTTCGTGCTTTCGCCAATTTCACATTGCCATAAAATTCGTAAATTTTGACCGAATTAATTTTTATTTTTGCAGAGATACTAGAAAGTATGCAAATATTTGATATCTCTGAAAATCGACTTGGGGCTTAGGGGCGCTTTATCTTTTTCACCTAACAACTTTTGTTCCTTTCAAATAGACTTTACTTAAGACTGCAGGTGGCCAAATGAAACCTACAGTCTTCTTGCTGACAGACACACAGATCAAAGAAGAATCATTCCTTGAAGATATTGATAGTTTACTAAACACAGGCGAAGTTCCTAACCTATTCGCTGTTGATGAGAAAGCTGAGTTGGTCGAGGTATGAAAGATATTATATCCTTTTTAAACCAGTTTAATTTTGGATTAATTCCGGAAGATTAGACTAAAAAGCATCCAACCACCACACCTCTTCTTCCAATTTCCCTTCCCTCTAATTCCCTTCTGCTTTATCACGCATGTATCTCGGCAGGTCACCCATCCAACTTTGTACCTTATCACACAGGGCTTTATACTTCTACTATACTGTGCTATACAGTGGTTTGTACTAGGGATGCACCTGAACCAAATTTAAAAGTTCCGGCCGAAACCGGAACTTGCCGGAACTGAAATAAGTTCCGGCCGGAACTAACCGGCCGGAACCGGGTATCAGTGTAGTATATTTCAGTTTGAACCAGTAGCTTAGTCTGACATTTTCCTTGTGGAATGAAGTGGTCAAAAAGTGAAAATAACCCCTCATCAAATAATACCAGATAGAAAATTATTAAAATTGTCCTTCATATTTTCATTACATACAAAACTACTTTTATAATGTTTTAACTTTTTGTTTTCCATACTGGTATCATCAACATTTTTGTCTGATCAAATGTGAATACTGAATATTCTCAAGGAAGTCCTTTGTTCCCAATTAGTTGATCTGTTTTTAATCGCGTTGACGCCATGCATAGTCTTAGAAAGCCTGAGCACTGCAGATCAACCGCTGACCATATTTTGACAAATAAGTTCCGGTTCCGGCCGATCAACTTTACCATTAGAACTGAGATCAACTTTACCATTAGAACTGAGATCAACTTTCCCATTAGAACTGAGATCAACTTTACCATTAGAACTGAGATCAACTTTACCATTAGAACTGAGATCAACTTTACCATTAGAACTGAGATCAACTTTACCATTAGAACTGAGATCAACTTTACCATTAGAACTGAGATCAACTTTACCATTAGAACTGAGATCAACTTTACCATTAGAACTGAGATCAACTTTACCATTAGAACTGAGATCAACTTTACCATTAGAACTGAGATCAACTTTACCATTAGAACTGAGATCAACTTTACCATTAGAACTGAGATCAACTTTACCATTAGAACTGAGATCAACTTTACCATTAGAACTGAGATCAACTTTACCATTAGAACTGAGATCAACTTTACCATTAGAACTGAGATCAACTTTACCATTAGAACTGAGATCAACTTTACCATTAGAACTGAGATCAACTTTACCATTAGAACTGAGATCAACTTTACCATTAGAACTGAGATCAACTTTACCATTAGAACTGAGATCAACTTTACCATTAGAACTGAGATCAACTTTACCATTAGAACTGAGATCAACTTTACCATTAGAACTGAGATCAACTTTACAATTAGAACTGAGATCAACTTTACCATTAGAACTGAGATCAACTTTACCATTAGAAATTGATCTTGCTGATGAACCTACTTTGTGTTGTAATATAATGTCTATTTTCATTGATTTTGTCCATATTATATAGATGGTGCGGCCTGTGGCTCAGGCACAAGCAGATGACAAGAATACTGAGTTTTCTCCTTTGGCGTTGTTCAACTTTTTTGTCAACTGTTGCAAAGAGAACCTGCATGTTATGCTGTGCATGAGTCCCATTGGTGACGCCTTTCGTAACAGACTTAGGCAGTTTCCTTCGCTTATCAACTGCTGTACAATCGATTGGTTTCAAGTAAGAACATAAGCATGCTCAGCTTATTTGATGAATAAATGCTTAGAATTTTAGTGGGTTTCCCCTAGGTCTTTTTGGCATTCATCAGTCTGAAGGCCATTGAAGATTCAATTCATATATTAATATCAGTCATCGAAACAAATTAAACTAATTTAATTTAAGAACCTTAAAGGACATTGGCGACAAAAAATAACTACTTTAGTTTTGATATCGAAGTATATTACTTAGCTAGTCGGAATATAGTTGTTTGTCGCTATAAAAATATTCATACATAACCGTACGAAGTCACAGGAGGCAACGAACGTGACGTCACAGGTCATTTTTTCAGAAGAACCCTAATTTTTTTAATACGCGTTACGAGCATTTTTACAATCTCAAACTACTATATTCCGGCTATTTAAGTCACATACTTTGCAATAAAAGGTACTTATTTTTTGTTGCCATTATCTTTCACCAATCCGCTTTTATACAAAACATGTGTATAAGTATAACTTTGTTTCAGCCGATTATATATTGTATATAAAGCAAACAGATGTTACTTGATGTCTTAAAGTGCTTATGAAACGAAATTTTGGGTTCGCTTTTTATTTCATATTTGAACAGTTCAATCTTTCCTGATTAATTTGGTATATTGTTTGGCGAAATTGAAGAATGGGAACACAACTAATTTTGCCGTTAATAGAAAGGACGGAAGTTGAGATTATAGCGAAGCTTCGCTTGTTGTTTATTGCACAAATTCATAAATAAAGATGAGTTTATCGGGCAGTGAAAGCGATCACAGTCTTGATGGCGACAATTCTGATTCGTCAAATGAAAGTTTGCATACAGATTCCGGCGATGATGACATACTAGTTATCAATTCAGTAATAAATCCGTACGAGAACGAGCCATTGGCAAACCCCGACCAAGAGATTGATATGTCTGTTCAAGACGACGAAGATGGCATTGATCCAAAGGCATTGGAAGTTAATCTGTTGAAGTTAATGAAATAAAACAACGTGACGTTTACAGAGATATAAAATTAACTGCATGCAGTTTTAATACAACAGTGCTGTATATATTGTTCATACAAATATGTAAATAACGCATACCATCCTTCGTTCTCGATCACTAATCTCTCCAGCTCCTTGGATGTATTTTCGATAGAATCTACCGTTGGCACAGCATCAAGACGTAGCTTTCTTCGCATATTCAGCGATTTGGCAATCTCTGTGTTCAATGTAAATGAAGCTTCGTCAAAGTGCATCGAACACAGCACAGAAAATTGCTGGGGACAATAGTTTGGCCGATGTCTGCGTACAAATGCTATCCATTTATCGAGCCTTTCTTTATCTTTCATTGGGAAACGATGCATCGATACGCCCTCCACATGTTGACTGTTTGTACAGCTTTTCCCGTTTGGCCATCCGGCAACACAGTATTGTCCTCCACGAGGTCTATTTGAACAACTAGCTAGGCTGTGCGTACTCGCCATATTGTTGATCACTGTGAAATCAAGCTTCGATCCTTTCTATGACGTCACGCGCGCAAGTCAAATTCGCATCGAAAGTGGCAAAAATGCCGATTTTAAGTGCAATTTTGAATAGGTTCGCGTTCACCAAATTTTATGCATGATAGCTCAAAATGATAAGTAAAGCGTGTACAAACGGATTATGTTAAAAACTGAAAATAGGAAATTTCGTTTCATAAGCACTTTAAAGTAACCGCCATATTTCTGTTGATATCGCATTTTGCCTTTTCCTGAATGATCGATTTCTTCTGTTTTTCGTATGTTAGCCTTGGCCTGAGGATGCTCTTGAAATGGTAGCCACGAAATTCTTGGCTGACGTTAGTTTAACCGATAAGGAACGGACGGAAGTGATACCACTTGTGAAACATTTTCATACAAGTGCCAGAAATCTTTCAGAAAGGTAATTGTAACAACACTCATTGGTGCTTTTAATTATTAAGGTTATGACACACGAGGCGACAAATCACGGGGGCATGTTGCGGGGACATTTCCCCTGTTGAGGACACACGAAAAGGAAAAGAAGCAAAAGGAAAATAAAAAAACGTTCTTTGATTGGTTTATTTTAATTTTGTCGAAGGGACTAGTTGCTGTTTATACGATGGGTCATGTTGCCGGGATAAAATGTTGTCCCCGCGACAAGATTTCGCATGGTGCATGCGACGGGATTTGTCCCTGAAACATGTCTCCGCAACATGTCCCGCGATTTCTCGCCTCGTATATGTCCCAACCTTTAGTGCTTTGTACGGTAGCAGCTTCACAGCGGGAATCGTGAAACAGTTTGTTCCATTGACGCGATTCAAGTGCCTTCAGGTCGATCTTTTGAGCAATAATAGGAATAAATAAGAAAGTTGTTAAGTTGTCAATATGTTGAAAAATATTTAAGTAAAAGTACTTACGCATTCCATTGACGACGTCTCGGGCGTGTCCTTCTTCAGGTCATCATCTTGAGATCTTGAGCGAGACATTTCCACCTTTCAGTGCTTATCTCAGATGTTGTTAGTAATGTAATAATAGATTATAATAATAATGTAACAATAATAATGTAACAATAATAATGTAACAATAATAATGTAACAATAATAATGTAACAATAATAATGTAACAATAATAATGTAACAATAATAATGTCACAATAATAATGTCACAATAATAATGTAACAATAATAGTGTAACAATAATAATGTAACAATAATAATGTAACAATAATAATGTAACAATAATAATGCCTGGGGCGATATGTCATGTATTTGTTATTATCAATTATACGCATTGATCCTACAGATTAATGATCTGAGATTATTGAAGATCTGTGAAGCCTCGTAATGTAATAAACTAATATATTGTATTAAACCATTTTAGTTACCTGGAAGAGCTTGGTCGCCATAACTATGTGACTCCGACATCGTACTTAGAGCTTATATCGGCATTCAAAGGACTGCTAAATAAGAAACAGAACGAAGTAAGTCAATAGCTGTGATATTATAAATAAATCGTAACTTTGGTGGTAAGAAACTTTTCTTGTCTCCTTAAAGGTGCGTTTACATGCATGTTAAGGACGAGAAACTGTCAGCGGAATTATTTATGGGCTCATAATCTTACTCTTCCTAGTTATTTCTCCTTACTTATCATGCATCTAAACCATAAATTGGCCCTATTAACCGCAGTGTGCAAACCTTAACCAATTTTCATTTTGCACAGGTAATGAAAATGAAACGTCGGTACGAGGTTGGTTTGGAGAAACTTCATTTTGCTTCATCCCAGGTACGTATAGTCAATGCTAGTATTCTGAGACAAACATATAAACCGTCTTTGAGCTGCCGTTTATTATATATGGACAATAAAATTAAATATGGACGTAGTGTTAATAAAGTATTGTTACTTGTCGACATACCACTTACGAGCGTGAAATACGAAAAATACGCTGCTCTGTTTCCGGATGTAGTGTATTGTGGATCATGTACGAGTGAGTTAGTTTCTTGTAAAACGCTCTTCTCTAAATAATAATCTGTGATACGTGGTCTTTTTATCTAGGTTGCTGACATGCAAGTGGAGCTCGAAGAGCTTCAACCACAACTTGTAGAAACCGCTGCTGAAAACGCGAAAATGCTCACGGTATGGTCGATATAGGACGGACGGACCGACCGCGACGGACGGACCGAACGCGACGGACGGGACGAACGGACGGAGGGAGGGGACCGACAGACGGACGGACGTGACCGACAGACGGACGGAGTATTACAACGAAAGAAAAACTGGAAATAAGTGCAACCAAAAATTTATCAAATTCGTATTTTACGCTGTCGTTTTCTGACTTAAAGGTGATTGAAAAAGAATCAGCTGAAGTAGAAGCAGTGAGTAAAGTTGTCCGGGAAGATGAAACCGTTGCAAATGCCAAAGCAGCCGAATCCCAAGCTTTAAAAGACGAGTGTGAAAGTGATCTGGCTGAGGCCTTGCCAGCTTTAGAAGCTGCATTAGCTGCTCTCAATACATTGAAGGTATTTTACTCACTATATTTCTAGTTCACGTAGTTCTGGGGTTATTCTGGGTTGTTACGTTCTCCAAAACTTCCACTTGTGTTTCTATAACTGTGTGGAAACACGGAAAATGTTTTCTATACTTACACACGTTATAGGTATTGAGTTACACGGTTCTATGGGACCTAATTATGGTACAGTTGTAATGCAAATTGATCCAGTTTATGTTAACGGCTCGCTGGTCATTGTCACTGTCCGAGTCGTCACTGATTTAAAGTATTGTAGGTGTATAGAATCATTAAAATGCTGTATATACAATATGAAAAACGTTCTCTCTTTCTTAGCCTTCAGATATCACTATTGTGAAATCCATGAAGAATCCTCCCGCTGGAGTGAAGCTTGTTATGGCAGCCGTGTGCGTTATGAAAGACGTTAAACCTGATAAAATAAATGATCCCTCGGGAACAGGAGGGAAGATCCTAGATTACTGGGGACCATCAAAGAAGATACTTGGGGATATGAATTTCTTGGGTCATCTAAAAGAATACGACAAAGATAACATTCCTGTAAGTATAGCCCCGGTAACATTGATCTGAAAATCTTGAGATTTTCTGTTGCAGTTGCCCTTTAGCTACGTTTATACATGCACCGTAATTAATCTTGCGGATTATCACCTCAATGTATCCTATTCACTCACAAGAATAACAAGGCCAAAAATTGGACAAATGTTTCTTATTATAACATAGACATCCACTAGATATGAGCTATTCTGCTTATACTATAGCAGGCTATCAGCTCATAAAGAAAATCAACGGGAAAGATAACTTGCGAGTGTGGAAATTTTCTAAGACGCAACCGAGACCATGCAGTTGCGAAAAATGCAACTTCAAGGCCTTCGGTGAGAATTGAACTCACGCCTGAAATTATAAAAACTTAAATTTACAACTCTTCCATGTCTCACTTTGTTCTTGAGATATGAAGATTTGTTTGATATGTAAATATCACACTGCATACGTGACACTGAATAATGACTTATTAAAAAAGCCAGTATATCTTTGGGATTATCAAATCACTCGAAACTTCACATGCTTAGCGTTATTTGATACACTCACGCGCATGCACAGTTTCAGGTGATTGCGTTACATAATCCTAAGGATATACATGATTTTCAGTGCAAGTCATTATGTAGTGTGACGGCAGTGTGATATCTACATATGAAACAAATCTTCATATCGCAAGAACGAAATGAGACATGGAAGAGTCATAAACGGAAATTTCCACTTCATAGACACTTAATAATACAACAACAAAAAATACCTAAAAATATATAATATCTAAAAATATATCCTCGTAATACAAATCTACTAAATCATATGCGTTGTGATATCAAATCAAGCAATATAGGATATTTACGAAAAATTAACTTCATATTACACTACGAATGATTTTGATGTAATATTATATTACATTATTACATATATTATTACATTACACGCGCATACTCGCATATAGGAAATAAATGCCTTCACATTCTTATTTTTGCAAGGTCCACGTTATGGCAAAAATTCGCAAGGAATATACCAGTAATCCTGAATTTGATGCCACAAAAGTGCGTTCAGCTTCTTCAGCTGCGGAGGGTTTGTGTAAATGGGTTTGTGCCATGGAGATATATGATCGTGTGGCAAAGTTGGTCGCACCGAAAAAAGCGAAGTTAGCTGAAGCAGAAGAATCTCTGGCAGAAACTATGGGAATATTGGATTGTAAGCGACGAGAGCTGGCCGAAATTGAAGCAAGACTAGCTAATCTCAAGCAGCAGTTCCAAGAGATGACAGAAAAGAAAGAACACTTAGAATTCCAGGTAGTTATTATGTTATTTTCCTCGTAATTGCTACCTTAGTTGAATGATGAAATTTATTTATTTTGGCCTCAAACCTAACATTATATAAGTCTACAGTTATAAATTGATCTATGATCTTCCTGGATATAATATGAAAAGGAGAAATAAGAGAACTTCAATGTGTCGAAAAATACTTAAGTAATTTCGGATGTGTCCTTCTTCAGGTTATCTGACCAGTTCTTTTGAGAACATAGCAGCTTTCACATTTTTGTATCTTCCTGTTTGACTTCGATATGCTAAGCTTTAGTACGATTTAGTATTTTATTTTTATCGGAAACTATTCATTACAAGTAGTTTTCCAAGAAAAAGTGAAGAAAGGTGCTTTTGTGAGTTATATTCTCAAACTCATTAATAATTTATAAACCAAAAACATAAATCAACTTCGTGATGGAGGGTTTGACATCGGAGGACGATTTTACATAAATTTGGCGAACTTTGATTTTGATTTTCTATAAAAATACAGGCTCGTACGAGAAGCAAGTTCAAACACTCGTAAAGAGTTCTTCCTCCGATTTCAAACATTTCGAGGTTCATTAAATAAATTCGACTGCACCTTGGTCTTTCAATTCACTTCTGCATTTAGAAATTGCAAGAAGAACACGAAATAGTTTTTCGAAAATGTTTGAACTATTACCTAACCCACTTTGATAATTGAAGTTTATTCTAAACGTTCTTTTGTTAAAGGGAACTGTACCCAAATGTTTAGAAATGTTAATAGTTTAACGGTATCGAGAAATAACGTTTTCATTCTCGTATTAACATTTCTAAACATTATACTTCAAGGCCTTTTTTACATGTATTTAAATTTTTTACATGTTTTTGTTTTTTGGGCTTCCTACTGTTTCTTGAAAGGTGGCAAAAATGCAAATTTCAATCTCGAAAAGTGCCCATGGATATTTCGGAAAAGATTGAAACTAAAGCTATGCATAGAATAACTTTCAGGACATCAAATACTATTCACGGCTAAAGTGTTTCATCAGTTGCCATGACAACAGTGACGTTTCAAAATGGCCGAAAATGAACATTTAATCTAATTTATTTTAATTAATAAATAGGCAAATTTAAAAAAAATTCTGTGGATCCAATTTTTTTAAAAACTAATAAAACATGATTTTTTTTGTGTAAAATAATTGGATCCACAGAATTTTTTTTTAATCTGCCTATTTATTAATTAAACTAAAAGAAATGTTTAAATGCAAAAACAATCGGGGTCACCGACTCGTTTGCGAAATAAATTAGATTAAATGTTCATTTTCGGCCATTTTGAAACGTCACTGTTATCATAGCAACAGATGAAACACTTTAGCCATTAATAATATTTGATGCCCTGAAAGCTATTCTATGCATAGCTTTAGTTTCGTTATCTTTTTCGAAATATCCATGGGCACTTTTCGGGATTGAAATTTGCATTTTTGCCACCTTTCAAGAAACAGTAGGGAGCCACCTTAAGTCTCACTTTTCGGATTATTTTTATCTCCTTGAATTGTTTTATAATAAGCATAATCTTTATTCAGGAAACCTACCAATTACCATAAGTGATTTACAGAAGGGACCTTATAAGCCTAAGAAAGCTGTAACTATAACAAATTAACATGAAATCAAATAATAAAAAGTACAGAAAGATAATAACATAAGATTTTTACATCTTTAAAAAACATTTTAGTGATGTGACTTTGTACAAAGTTTGGCATTATTCAATCTAAGTTTCAATTCATCAAATTTACCAGGAAGGCTACGTATGTGAAGATGGGCTAATTTCCTTCACTGCCCTCGAAACAATTGTTCCAAGTTGAGGTTGGCGGCATATTTACTGTTATCTTTCATATCCAACCTCGATTTCAATCCCATTATTAATTCATATCATTGAAGAAAATTTGGGAAGTGTATATTGATAAACCTGTCGAGAGTATACTAAACATTTGGATATCGAGATGCTTGACGGTTTAAGGTTCGTAATATTTATGTCTTCCTGAGCAAAATCATAATATATCTTGTCAGCCGAAAATTCCATCTTCATGGACTTTTTTGCTGTTAAAGTTATCGGATGTGGTGTCACAAGAGGAATTTTTGTGGCAAGAAACAAAAGAAAACTAGTTTGGAATGCCTCTTGTGACATCACATCTGGTAACTTTAACAGCGAAAAACTCCATGAAGATGAAATTTTCGGCTGACAATATATATTATGATTTTGCTCAGGAAGACCCAAATATTACGGATATGTAAAATCATCAAACGTGAGATAAGCACTTTAAGGTCCAGGTTGAGGTCATATGTCTCCAAACAACAGAATATATGAGTTGATGCCCAAAAGCCTAACTGCGTCAACTTCAGGAAATTCCTTACTTTCAGTGACGAGGGTAACTTGTCCATGTCATCGAACAATGAACGTTGAAATAATAATTTTAAAATCAGCAGCAGAAGAAAATTGTGAAACAAACGTGAAGCTTATCTGACCGTTATCTTACTCGTATTATTCGCAGGTTGACCTTTGTTCTAAAAAACTTGATCGTGCACAAAAGCTGATTGGTGGCCTAGGAGGTGAAAAAGATAGATGGTCTGCCGCCGCAGGAGATTTACAACGCGTTTATGACAATTTGACGGGTGATGTTCTCATTTCGTCTGGTGTGTTCGCTTACCTCGGGGCTTTTACTTCACTATTCAGGAAACGATGCACAGATGACTGGTCTCAAACATGCAAGGTAAGGTGTATATGGTTAGATCTTTGCTTTCACGATCAAGATCGCTATCTCTATGGAGAATATAAAGGCGTGGCCTTTTAATATAAAGGCGTGGCCTTTTAATATAAAGGCGTGGCCTTTTAATATAAAGGCGTGACCTTTTTTCTCGTACATGAGAGATATTCTTCCATGAGTAGAACGCAAATTAACCATATATAGTTACCTGCATATGCACAATCTCACGATTGTCATTTTGGTGTATCCGATTGACTCACAGGAGGCTCCAACGCCTAATTTGCAACATCTGTGATGAATGATAAACAGGAATTGTACCAAAAATCGTGTATCGTATAGACGAACCACTTTATATCTATATGCCATTTTATATCATGTATCTTGAAACGTTTTGAAAATTCATCTGACTGCCCCAACCGCTAATCGAACTGAGCTACTGAGTGCTCTGACTACTGATCCTACTGAGTGCTCTGACTACTGAGCTACTGAGACCCAAGGTCTCTGGCTTAACGTGCCAGTGCTCTGACCAATGAGCTACTGAGATACACGGTCAGGACAGTCAGAAATGTTCAATGCCATTCTTCTCTCCAATATCTGCCAGGAGACATCGCATCTTCATTTCACGTAGAGATGAGCATCTTTCTTCGAACAACTTCTTTCCTCAGCGGAGCATATATATGGAAAGCTTTATATCAATATTTAACTGAGAGAACATTTACATAATTGAGAATAATAGTTTGAAAATTCATGCAGTATAAGTAAGTTGGCCGGCCGTAGCCGGAGGCGACCCGTAGGCTCCTCTTTCAGTATACAGCTGCTACCCGAAGGACCTGGAATTAACCACTTACCACAGACAGAGCTGGTCCCAATTTTATTTAAGGCTCTTGGTGAAAGCCCGACCTCCAATTAGCACTGCTCATTGGATTATGGCAACACTAATTTTCAGTCTTCTGGGACCGATATATGAACAAGGTGGTATATAACCCATCCAGTTAGTGTACCACGGTGCTTAACTTTGGAAAGTCAAGCAGCGGTCACTGACCACTATATTATACCGGTCATACAGTATATGACTGCCCCAACCGGGAATCGAACCCAAGGTATCTGTCTTAACGTACATCGCTATGACCACTGTTCTATTGAGACACGTATTGAAATCATGGAAAATCTACCTTGAAAAATCGAAACACGATTTCGTGACAAATCTCATAATATTCATTTCGAATTAAAAGGTCTCACAATTTCCTCTTGAATCGCCGCTTTGTAGTTTCTCTAAGTACTAAATGTTTGATAAAAATTCCTTTGATTATTTGCTATATTTATATATTTTTCTTTTTCCTTTTTTTCTGATGTAGGGAAAAGGTATTTCCTGCTCTGCAGACTTTTCGCTCAGCAAAACGCTTGGTGAACCGATAAAGATCCGTGCTTGGAACATTGCTGGTTTGCCAACCGACACTTTCTCCATTGATAATGGCGTCATCGTTGACAACGCAAGGCGATGGTACGCGACTAGTGTAACTATGTTCTCTCTTTTAATTTAGTATGGCAAAATTGATAAAAACTTAATTTAAATATCAGTCACTTTTCCACAAGTTTAGTCAACTCGATAAACACAAATGCTTGGATGTATTTGTTGCATGAGGTTAGCATAAAATGTTAACGTTAATTAACATTAAATTGATAAATTTCTCATGCATCCTTGTCTTTTATTTTATTTATTACATGGACTAATTTTTATTGTGAATTTTAGTGTGAAATAGTAGTTTAGAGTATTTTCTTATATTCATGTACACATATCATCAATCTACAATATATTTCGACTACATTTATTAAATTGATTATATATGTAATGATTATTTATTAGAATCGTTGTATTGTTTTCACGAGCAGCTATTTGTTATTTGTTTAGGCCGCTCATGATTGATCCACAAGGACAAGCCAACAAATGGGTTAAAAATTCCGAAAAAGATAACCGACTCTCGGTAAGGAGTGAATCTGCATATGATTGAAGCTATAGATCGTTTTCCCCTTATACATCGTAATATTTGTATGATGTGCATAGAGCAAATAGCTTGGTGAAAATAGGTACGCTAGGCGTACATGTGTCTTCGCCTTACTGTAACTATGCTATTGTTATACTTACATCACTGATCAGCGCGACTACAATATATACAGAAAGTAAAGTGTCAAATATGTGAATGATTAACACGGGGGGTGTTAGTGTACCTAACAAAAAACTAAGCCAAGTTTCAATCAAAATGAGACTGCTCCATCACTTCTTAAGTTCAATCAAGCCTAAGAAGTTGAATGTAAACAAAGTACGACCTTTAATAATGGCCTCAGCAGTCGTGCAATTTAAAACTACCTAAAATTTTCGAAGAAGACCTACTGTATAACCAATGATCTGGAAAACACATAAAACGGCCAGCTTTATAGGTTATATAATTTGTATTTTAGAGTTTCGATGTCGTTACATGTAAATTGGGTGTTTATTTTACAATGTTTTTGTCACACAGGTTATTAAGCTTACAGACGCTGACTACATCCGCACATTGGAAAATAGTATTCAATTTGGAACACCAGTGTTACTTGAAAATGTTAGGGAAGAGTTAGACCCTTCATTGGAGCCGTTGCTTCTTAAACAAATATTTAAACAAGGTAAAGTTTATTTCCTACCTATATTGTGACATCGTCTTAACGTGCGACGATTTTCTAGAAAATAAATATAGTTTATGACCTGAAGGGAAAGTTATGTTCTCAAACTCATTAATAATTCATGAAGAAAATTCAAAAGAAATTAATGTTTAATCAGTATTTAGAAATAAGAGGAAGGTTACAGCCGAATTTCCCCAACTTTAATCTCGATTTTCTCTTGAAACTTATTTGTTAGAGAAGCAAGATCTAACACTCGTAATTGTTCATCCTCTGATTTCTAAATACGGACAAACCGGTAAAAAAACTCGGCTGCGCCTTGTATTTTCAACCGGCTTGTCCGTATTTAGAAATCAGAGGAAGAACGATTACCCGTGCTAGAACTATTACGTAAATTACGAATGTAGAATCATACTTTGAAGACCCAAGGCCTTCCGGCTTGGAATTAAACCCACGACACAGAAATGTCAAATATTAACAAATATCAAATATTAACTTGAATATATCCCCTATTGCATAACCGGTATTACCCACATTTCCATATTACTGAACGCAAAATAATATTTTGGGCCCACTTTTCATATTACTGTGTAACCAAGCCTTATTAAAAATGGCTGACGAATTTATCGTCACCAGGTTCTTGGAAATGGCACGAATATGGCCGAGTACATAATCAAGTTTTACGAAAGACCTTTGCGTAAAATATCTCGGTAATTCCAAATCTGTTTTCAGAATTGAAATCGGTTAAATATTGGCCGAGATAACGTCAAAACTTTCTACGACGAAACGGCCTTTTTGTGATCTACAAACAAGGCGTGCGAGGTCTGGGGAATAATGTATCCAAATCAGTCAGTTCATTTTACACCAGAAATACATATCCGCAATAATCCCTCGCTCGCCTCTTCTATCCCGCCTAGAGTTTCATCGTACCCCTGGGATTTTTCTTATCACTGGTCACCAGCACCTCGTGCTTTTGTAGATAAAACATGCTTATGTACTTAAAAATTAATCGGCCATGTTTGTGCCATTTGCCCATGTTTGGGCCAAATGGCCAAGTTCACGGCAACGGCTTCTGTGGTCTAGAGATCCAGAGTCGCGGGCTGAATTTCCCACCCGGATGGCCGTGATGATTCGGCACTCGTTATTCACCATAACTTTTCCTTCGTCTAGTGTAAATGCTAAATATTAACTAGTTTACAATCTGTTTTGTTTTCACTAGCCATTTTTTATTCATATAAAATAAATATAATGTTTTACAATTAAGGTGGAGTGCCATGCATACGGCTAGGAGAAAACGTGATTGAATATTCTAGTGACTTCAGATTTTACATCACCACGAAACTTAGGAATCCTCATTATTTACCAGAATTATCTACCAAGGTAGGAAAAACCTTTTATTAATTATCACCGGTGGGAATGTTAGACCATGGTCATCCAAAATCCTAAAATCTTTTTTACGCTGATTTTGTTTCATTATCAATCGAAAAATATGAAAAGAAAGACGACGTACAGTGTATTTTTTATTGAATTTTTTTATATATATTTTTTTATTGAATTAAACTTAATTTTACAAAAATATAGTATTTTCGTTTGTTTTCCTTATCGAATAAAACCTGTTTGGTTGCATTTACCGTCATCTACGTTATATATTAGGTCGGTCCATATTAAAAAATATTTGCCCTCGGTCTTGTAAATCCTCCGCCATTTTTCAGACCTCTGATAAATATTTCTCTATAAGAACCTTGCAAGGTTAAAGCGTTTCACCGTCAATCAGAAGGTTACGGGTTCGATTCTGACTCGTACCCAGTCGTCTTTGTATCGTCTAAGATATTTTCCGCATAAATTAATACGGGGGAATTTGCAGGCGCAACGTGAAATATGAGGTTTGTAAATGTCGACGGTGCATTATGGGAATGATCAAACGTCGTTGGGCGTCTCCCGCGTGTGAACATTCCCATCAGGCACCGCAAACCTCAAATTTCCAGAGATGACTGAAGACGAGTCAGGGTTCGATTTCCATTAGGGAAATTTTCTGAGATATTATGCCTGCATTATGATTTGCAAAATTTAATAAAAAAGGGATACCAATTGTTTCCATGCAGGTTAACTTACCGTGTTAAATTCTGGTGTCTTGATACTTTTTATTAGGTCACGCTCTTGAATTTCATGATAACCCGTGAAGGTTTAGAAGATCAGCTGTTGGGTATCGTAGTTGCCAAAGAAAGGTGTGTGCTATTTATTTTTTTTATTAATTATGAGCGAAAATTATGATGCGAAATCCGAAACTTTCTTGCAATTTGATTGGCTGTTTGAGTGGGCGGTATTTTGCAATATTTGAGCATGGTCACGGAATCCTGATTGATGAAATATTTTTTATGATGATTTTGCTTTGTTTTTAACTGGAAAATAGAAATTTAACACATAATTTGATTCAATTAATTTGGAAATAACTGTATTATACAAAAAACTGAAGTATTTTTGTTTGTTTTCCTTATCCAAATAATGTAGTTTTACCTAACTCAAGGTGCACCCCCGCTAGAGTAATACTCTGCGAAGGTATGACCACATAATGAGATATAATAAAAATTCCTTTTGCGCAAAATCTCTTTAAGCCAATTATATTCTATTCTAGCCTGCGAAGCAAGCGTTTAGGGATTGGGGGACGGGGACTGGGATGAATGCGGATGGAACGCCTGCTCCACCAGAGGACGCTAAATTCTGATTGGCCAACTCAACTCATTAGTATTCAGGAAATAAACATTGAAAAATGGCGACTTTAGAAAAACCGTGTTGGTAGATTATTTTCTTTCGAAAGCTTTAACCGATCTTCAGTTCGTTGCTGGTCGTAGCTTTAAATTAAAACAGGAACAAAAAGTTGCTACGAGGGAGCTGCTGGCAGGAAAATATGTTTTGATGGTATTACTAACGGAATTTGGCAAGAGTTTGATTATGGATTTGGTAGATTTACCAGACGTTCGTGCGAGCGCGTGATTATCAGTCGGCAGGGGAAGCAGCTATATTATTGTAATTTCTACCTTGTCCTTTTCTTCAGGTGTTTCACAATGCTCTCTGACTCTGGGCCTTCGGAGAATTCCTTCGACGTTTCAGAATAAAGAGACTTACGGCTATAGACGTATATAAGTGATGGTTTGGCTATGTTGTCTTGCCTATGAAATTTTTTGGCAAAATCCCATTCTGGAGTTACGGTGTTCGGTAGTCAGATGTCGCTTCATTCTATCAGGGCTATTAATGTTTTCCGTTGGTGGAACATTGCTGTCTCCTTTCGCATGTGTTAATACTGATTTCGTAAAGTTATAAAATTCAAAAGCATTTCTTATTTTTTCTGCCGCAAGACCTACAAACCCGCTCGGAGAAAGTTTCACTGCGTAGTAATGCAAAGCCGATTGGTTCACAAGTCTCAGCCAGAATCAACTCTGTGCTTCCATGTTTACACGATTGCTTGAATAAATTTTCAAAATAAATCTTGTTTCCACCAGATGCAGTCAAGCTTTTTACAGAGTTTCAGACCTGGATATTTCACGATTCGGCCCGAAGTGAAATGTTTTAATCATTGAGGAAAGCCCGCTGGTCGTTGATTGGTTGTTTTTGACAGTTCTTCATATGGGCGGAAATCCAAAAACATGGGTCTTTCGGGCAGGCGTTCCCTCCCCCCTCTCCACTTCGCCTTTCCGCTTTCCCCCTCCCTCTAACGCTGCCACGCAGGCTAATTCTATTCCTATCTGAAGAACGAAACTATTCCTTTTTCCTATTTGCGTTTTTTTATTAGAAATTTTCTAAAAAAAATAATTAAATTTTTTATTCGCAAAGTTTTAATGAAAGAGAAAAAAATATTAACTTCTTATTAAGCGAGAGCGCGGTCATTACGGGAAAATATCAGACCGAGGTCTTGACAGTACGGACTGAGCCCGTAGGGCGAGGTTCTTACATAAAAGACCGAGGTCTGATATTTTCCCGTAATGACCAAGCGGTCGAGGTTAATAAGAGGTTTATTATATGGCATGGCCTTTTTTTTAAACAACATACTTTACATGCATTTTGACTGACAATCGTCATTTTCAATCTTGTTCTTGTTCTTCTATTGCTTTCATGATAGTAATACTCGCTTTTAGATTGTTCATCGTCCGACTCGTACATGATTTAGTGCTTAATTTACTAAATTTGTACACTTTTCGCTACTTTTCAAAGTTTCCTATCGTTGTAAACAAAATGGCTGACAAAATCCGTAATCCGGACCGGTCCATTACGGGAAATAACGGACCGGCACGTGAAGTAGCTTGTGCCATATCATAAAATATTTTATTTGAAACGTTTTTAATTTTTTTCTAACAACATAAATTACATGTAATGTCGCTTTTTAGAAAAACAAATTTGGTAGATCTAAACATCGGATTCACGCAATTAAATGCAAAATTCGTTATAAATTGTATATATACCTTTTATATATACCTTTCGCGATCAAAATATAAACCCAAGTATTAACTCAATGCGCGAACTTGATGCGAACGCGTTATTCGGTCAATAAAGTAGATGTAGATTATAGCTATCTTGGTTTTATATTATAGTGCCTATCTCACGTTTGGGGATTTTACATATTCGTAATATTTGGGTCTTCCTTAGCCTCCTCCGCAGTCAACTCTGTGTCTTCCTAACTGCAACGTTTTCAGTTTTGCAACGTTTTCAGTCTATAATGTTTTGGCCGAGTCCGAGAAATGCCCATGGTCTTATTTATTTCTTTGGCTCGGCCAAAACATTATAAACTGAAAACGTTGCAAAACTGAAAATGTTGCAGTTAGGAAGACATGCATAGTTGACTGCGGAGGAGGCTAGGTCTTCCTGAGCAAAATCATAATATATATACATTATCTTGTCAGAGGAAAATTCCATCTTCATGTACTTTTTTGCTCTTAAAGTTATCGGATGTGGTGTCACAAGAGGCATTTTTGTGGTAAGTAACAAAAGAAAACTAGTTTGGAATGCCTCTTGTGACATCACATCTGGTAACTTTGACAGCGAAAACTCCATGAAGATGAAATTTTCGGCTGACAATATATATAATTATGATTTTGCTCAGGTAGACCCAAATATTACGAATATGTAAAATCCCCAAACGTGCGATAGGCACTTTAATAACCTAAAGGATTGTAAACGTGCAGAACTAACAAAAAGAGCATTCCATATTACAGCATGATAAAACATTGTTGTTTTTATTCTAGACCTGAACTCGAAGAAGAACGTCAAGGATTAATTTTACAAAGTGCTGCAAACAAGAAACAGTTGAAAGAGATCGAAGACAAAATTCTGGAGACGTTGTCATCTTCAGAAGGAAATATCCTGGAAGATGAAACAGCTATCAAAATTCTGGACTCATCAAAGGTAATATATATAATTTTTTCGTAAAAACTATTTCGACAGAACATACATTGACGTTTAACATTTGAAGTTTTGACTTATAATTTTCTTTGATCTGTTTAAAATATTGAGCTTCGTGACATGAACCAAACTTGATGCTTCAACAAAAGACTACTACTAAACACCTAAAGTTTTAATGAAACGGATTTTGGGTTTCGAAAATCACTTGTTAAAAATAATTTAACTCGGTTTCAATATAATCAAGAATTGATAAGAGCAAGAGTTATACCACAACATTTTCGGTTCGACTACTTCTTGGACCACTTATATCTGGGGTTCCATTGGCTGGAGATCGGCCTTAATGATCTTATAGAATACTAATTAGTGCGACCTAATTTATCAATTCCATTTTTACCCTTATACTTCTATACTTACTTCAGGACCGCACTAATAGCGCAGCGCACATATGACATAGGTTGTTGATGTTTGTCCGCATTTACGATTAAATCTAAGTCCTAAACAATAGGAAATGAGTCATTTGGGAATTCTTCAGACTCAATTTTAGTTTGTTTGTCCGCATTTTGGGTTTAAAAATAGAATCTGTGCGCTACGCTATTGGCGATCGCTGTTGCGGCTACCCTGTCTGTCACATGTACTATACTTGTAATATAACCTTAGTATAAATAACTTTATTAATGTAGCGAAACCAAATAAATAAATAAAGTCTTTTCCACGGTATTCCTATTTGGGGGAATTCCATATGTCTGGTTTCATCTTTTTCTTTCCATTCTACTTTCTTTCTAAGAATATTGACCGAGTTATTTGCCGAAGCTGAAGGCTGAGATGGATAACACAAAACGAGGCTTTGATAATTCTCCGAAACCGAAAAAAAAAAATTTTTATTATGCATTTAATGTGTACTCTATATCACTAAACAAAATAACTAAGTCGGCGAAGGACATATAATAAAGCTTTACATAAGTGTCAAGTACGTTTCATTACGAAAATATAACTGAAAATTCGATAAATTGTTAATAAACCTGTGTTTTCCATCGCCATATTCATCTTCGGGCGACCTTCGAAAATGACTAAACAATTGTAAAACAATACCGTTTTGCAATGTCAAGAACGTTTCAGCACAATAATAAAACTGAAAATTGGAAAAGTATACCGTAAATTATCAATAAACTTTACTTCTAAACTCGTGTCAAAGAGTTTTCTTTAAAAACTTGTTTTTCATTGTTCTGCCACCGCCATATTTATTTTCGGGGAGTCACGACCAAGCAAGAAATAACCGTGACTTCTCCTTGTTTGTGTTTCTTATAATATTTTAGTTGACTGTTTTTAGTCATTCGTACATATTAAAAACAAATGGCTATAGAACCGAATTCTAATGATAATTTTATCTAAACGTTTTCCAGGTTTTGTCTAATGAGATTTCAAAAAAGCAGAAGGTAAAAAGTTAAACATCAATTTTAAACATTTCATAGCTTTTCTTAAGACATTTAGAAAATACAAAATGTTATCCTAAGTATAAAACTATTTCTCTAATCTTCAGATTGCAGACGAAACAGAAGAGAAGATTAATCAATCAAGATTGGGATATCGTCCCATTGCTTTCCATGCCTCTGTCCTATTCTTTTCTATCACTGAATTACCGAACATTGATCCCATGTACCAGTATTCCCTGACTTGGTTCATCAATCTCTTTGTCAACTCTATTGTAGACAGGTAAAATAAAAACAATTGTGATTTTCTTAAATAACGGTTATTTATGCGCAATTGCTTTATGTGTGATATCGACTGATGCACTAAGATGTTGATAGTCGTATACGTAGTCTTATTTTGTGTTTGTCTTCCGTAGTTTGTATGTCAAATATCCCTTGTTGTTATGCTGTGCTCGTGTGCTGTGCTCATGTGCTGTGCCCATGTGCTGTGCTACTTTGTACTGTGTTTTACTATACTTGTAATATCGTATTGCATTGTTCTCCTTTTTGTTTGCAGTAACAAGTCAAAGATACTCGAGAGACGTCTGCGCTATCTTACGGATCATTTCACCTACAATCTGTACTGCAACGTGTGCAGATCCCTGTTCGAGAAGGATAAACTTTTGTTCTCTTTTATTCTATGCTCAAACATTTTAATGTAAGTATGGTTTTATTTACCCTAGGGGTATGGGTACGGGTACGGTGTGGTAGGGTAGGGTTGGGTAGGGTGGGTTGGCTAGTAATATTTGGTATTTCACTCGATTAAACTGCATGTTCTGAGGATTTATATGGTGAAGGAAAATTTTGAGTGTGGGGATATATACATTTTAAGACCAAACTGGGACCAGTTGCAAAAAATGCAACTTCCGGCTGGAATTGAACCCGCGATGCTAGTGCAGTGCCCTGACCACTGAGCTACGAAGGCCGTTGCCGAGCCTATAGTTACGAGTTCTGTAATATATAATTGCGGTAATGCCGAAATAAGATTCTGGGTATATTAAAGTAATATTTGGTATTTCACTAGATTTAAACTGTATGTGCTAAGGATCTATATGGTGAACGAAATTTTTTCTTCACCATAAATGCTTAAGGTAGGCCAGAGTGGATAGGAAAGGAATTGTTGCAAATAAATTAGTAATGTAATGAATAATATAACATACACAGAATAGGAGGATTTTTATATAACAGGATTTGTTGTGAGAAAATGAAATGAACTGAAATGTTAAAGGTGAAATAAAATATAGACTTGCTTTATTTGGATTTTGTTTAGTTCGAAGAATGAGTTAGATGTTGAAGAGTTCCTATTCTTTCTCACTGGTGGAATTGGTTTAGAAAATAAGGTAGAATCTAATTATTAAATCTACTACCAAATTTATTAACTTTCTGACTTAGTTTTTTCATAGCTGTGGACGGTGTAAATCCTGAAGTTTTACCTTACTCTATATACTTCATCAAGAAAACCCGACTTGCTAATAATTCAGACCTATGATCTTCAACCGAAATGTAAAACACTGTGCAAAAACGGCTAGGACATGGAATGTGTTATATTATACGACTCAAGACAAATGATACTATTATACATTCAAACTTCATTCTCGTTTCTTATTGATCAACATACTCTAGTTAATTCTCAATGTCCCGCAAATGTGGCGTCATTTCCGAATACTGTGAATTATTATTGGACGGAGGTGTCCAAAAAAATTATTGGACGCTGATGACGTCACTACCTCAAAGCGCGCGAAAATTACAAAATATCAAAATGGCTTGCAGTAGATTTGCCTCTGTTGACGAAGACAACAGTGACGACAACGATGAAGACAACAGTGACGACATGTATAATAAAACAATTATCGTCTCCACTGCTGTTTCTGTTTGTAGCTTGTGATTCTTTATTTTATTTTATTGGTTTATTTTATGGGCCGGCGATAATTGCTGTTGTAGTTGTGGTTACCCTGTCACACTTCTTTTTTTCTTTTTCCTTTGCGATATTCAATTCCTGTCCTTTATAAAATTATACTGTAGATTGTACAATGTAAATATAAATCTAGTGGTTTTATCATTTTTAAATATAAATCTAGTGGTTTTATCATCTAATAAATAAATAAAATAAAATGAATGGTGAAACTGTATACAAAACGTCATTTTGTAAAATATTTACTGTTTTTGTTTATTTGTTTTGTCAGCTGTCCAACCCTGACCCGTCTTGGTTGTCAGACAAGTCTTGGGACGAGATTTGCCGAATGTGTGATCTTAATGGTTTACAAGATTTTAGGTGAGTTATTTTTTATATTTGTCAAGTTTGTGATAATAAACTTCAACAGTATTAATGGTTGGTTGAACGGACGAAAAGTAAGCAGATTTTGATGAGATAAATTTCTCAGCTGGTTAACCAACAAATCATCCCCTGATAAAGATACTTTATGAGAGTGTTTTAAACTTTTTGCTTAAACAAGTTACTTTCAAAACCATTTTAGCCGGAGTGAGGTTAGCTATGTAGAATTGCGTATTCTTTTTAGTTTAAAATTAGACCTTTCCAGAATATCCTTCAATATACAACAATACAGATGATAAATCGAATATTCTAGCGAAGGCACTTTGTTTCACTCTCTGACGAAGGCCCTTCGTTTCACAGTCTCTGATGAAAGGCCTTCGCTCAAAACGTTAGACCTCCTACACACTATTTCAGCTGTACACCAACCTTTTTAGGGTATTCGACTTGTATTTCTACACTGCCTACATAGCACAACAGTCTTTTATAAATATAGTACGATGACTGCACCATTAAAGCGAATTTGGGAAAGGTTACATTTAATTATGTCTAACATCAATTGTTTGTTTGTTTCAACAGAAAAAGTTTTATTAATAGCAGCTATGAATGGCGTAAGATATATGACAGCAAGGACCCACACAAGGCTGCATTCCCAGCTCCTTGGGCCGAAAAATTGACAGACTTCCAGAAAATGATTGTCGTGCGATGTTTAAGGCCAGATAAGGTAAAAGATAATCATTGTTGTTTGTGATTATCGTAAAATGTTCACTTACTCCAAGTCTTCCGCTGTCTAGTTTCACAAGAGAGGGGAATTTAGTTTAGAGAACCCGGAAACTAAAATATCTCTCGTAACTAAACAGAGGCAAACGTAATAATTATGTAATATTTGCACTTATCAACAAGTACTTATCGTAACGTTTGTTCTGGTACCTGAATCCATTTGGCTTAATGGAGCGTCTCACAGCATTGTAAATGGAGCAATGGTCTGCAGACTCAGCGAAAGTCTTTGTTCTATGTTTTTGTTCATGATTATGAGCACGGTGACGGAATTAGTGATGGTTACCAGGCACATTATATAACTTAATTTATTCATCTAATAGAAACGTTTTGGTTCAATCGTTCAAACGTCCTGTTTAAATATTACTGAATAAACGTAACATAGAAAATTTCTGCATGGTGAAGGTCCCTGCCTAGTGTCCTCTATTGACATATATGCTCACCGCGGCACCTGAATGCTATTTTCCACTTCGCCTCGCCACTTGCGAAAACAAACTGACACTGACATAATTTTTTCCGTTTTCGCTGCTCGTTGTGTAAATTTTGCTAACAATTTTGCTAACGAAATTTTGCTAACGAAATTGTTCATCGAGAATTTTCTTCTCTCATGCATGACATCGAGGCTATTTCCATATGTTCAGTAAAACTATTTACGACGTTTATGAAATTAAACCTTTCCCACGTAGGTTGTTCCACTGGTGACTAATTTTGTGGAGGATAAACTCGGAAACAAGTTCATTCAACCGCCTCCATTTGATTTGACAAAAAGCTACAAAGATTCCAACGAGTGTATACCATTGATTTTTGTCCTTTCTCCTGGTGCAGATCCAATGGCTAGTAAGTATACATTGTATACTTGTTATAAAATCTTTTCAAACATCCCATGCCTTTCAAATTCATCTTGTATATGTAATTAACTGTTGCTTCAACCGTTTATGTTCCAAGTGTTTTATGTTTATACTGGAATTAAAACCTCTGAGAAAAACCTTGAAAAACCTGTTTCTCAACTCAACAATTTATTGGGCACGACCATCTTGGATTTGATGACGTACATTTAATGATGCAGTATTTAAGGACAATAAGTGTCATTATTTTACGCGAATAGGTCCGAGTAGGTAGCCAAAAATACGATTAAAATACGATTAAATATTAAATTTGACAAATTTACCAACTTAAGCCGCATTAAGACTAACTTGTCTCACATTTTGGATTCCAACTTTCAACTGGATTGTAATTTGTTTTAAAGGTGCCGTCCAGTCCGTTCTGCGCATGTCCACGTTTCTGTTTACATCGTTTGTTTACATTGCGTTATATAAACATTGAACATGAAGTATTGCGGATTTTTTTCACACGCTTGAGCTTTTCCGCCTAAAAAGCGTGTTGTTATAAGAAGCTGTTTGGTTCCTAAATGATGTTAATATATTTGTTGACATGTGGGGTCCCCAACGTTTGAAATATCACACATGCGCAGAACGGACTGGACTGCGCCTTTAAAGGTTAATCAATAAATTTTATTTTAATCTATATTTTAAAGTGCCCCTAACCCCAATTTTTTTGGTTTAAATTAAAAGAACTCCTAAAATTAGGAATGATGTACTTTTAAATTTTGGCGATAGCTGTTTTTGTTCTTAAGTTATTCCAGTTTTTGTAATATGCAAATAAGGCATATGATGACGTAAGATAAGGAAAGCAGAATTGTCGAAAATCTATTTTTGAGTATATCTTCAAAACCATTCATCAAACTTTCTCCAAACTTTGCATGTATTTACAGACAAATAAACTAAAAAAGACAGTGCAAGTTATGTAGTCGTCATGGTAACCGATTAGTCTCCAGACCTCTTAATTTAAAAAACAAACCTATTTGTTTTCTCTCAAGTGCTGATCATTTTGGAGTTGGTAATATTGAAGGAAGACCCAACAACCTTAACTAATCTTATACTAAAGTGTGAAGTTGTAGTAAACTTTGCTATGGCAGAAAACAAAGATTTTCTGAGCCTGAATTTAGAGGTCTGGAAACAAATCGGTTACCATGACGACTACATAACTTGAACTGTCTTTTTTAGTTTATTTGTCTGTAAATACATGCAAAGTTTGGAGAAAGTTTGATGAATGGTTTTGAAGATATACTCGAAAATAGATCGTCATATACCTTATTTGCATATTACAAAAACTCAAATAACTTAAGAACAAAAACAGCTATCGCCAAAAATTAAAAGAACATCCTTCCTAATTTTAGGAGTACTTTTATTCTAAACCAAAAACAAATTGGGGTTAGGGACACTTTAAACAAAATGTTACAGCAAAAGTTCCCTTTTATTTAAATGAAAATATTAATTTATGAAGTTATTAAATGTGACATCATTAGCTCAACATGGGGAGTAAGCACAATAGGTACTAAGTAACCAGCTTGTGTTCGTATTGGTTGATGTATAAATGTGGAGTTCCAATGGGTAAATGTGGAGTTCAATGTGTAAAATGTATTGTTCCAATGGGTAAATATGGAGTTCCAATGGATAAATGTGGAATTTCAATGTGTAAATGTGGAGTTCCAATAGGTAAATGTGGCGTTCAATGTGTAAATGTGGCGTTCCAATGGGTAAATTTACCAATTATGGCTAATGCGTAAATTGTGTTTATATTTAACAGTTTATTTTCGACCTAAACTATAATGCAAAAAGAGAAATGGTTGTTTAAGATTTGCTAAAATTATATAAATTTGTTTTAGATCTACTAAAATTTGCTGCTGACAAGGGCTTTACTGGAGATAAATTTAATGCCATTTCACTTGGACAAGGACAGGTACAGTCAGAGCGTTCGCTTTGTTTATCCGGCTATTCTTTATACTTATTATTAAATGTTTTCCACTGATGTTTTGGGCATTTTAGGGTCCTATAGCTGCAAAAATGATTTCAGATGCTGCCCAAAATGGAAGTTGGGTCGCTCTACAAAATTGTCACTTGGCTGTATCTTGGATGCCTTCGTTGGAACGTATATGCGAAAACCTTACGCCTGACGCCACCCATAATGAGTTCAGGTTGTGGTTAACTAGTTATCCATCAGAAAAAGTACGTTTTTCTTGATTTAGTAATGTTCATGACAGACAGACAGACAGACAGACAGACAGACAGACAGACAGACAGACAGACAGACAGACAGACAGACAGATTAGACAGATTAGACAGATTAGACAGATTAGACAGATTAGACAGATTAGACAGATTAGACAGATTAGACAGATTAGACAGATTAGACAGATTAGACAGATTAGACAGATTAGACAGATTAGACAGATTAGACAGACAGACAGACACAGACAGACAGACAGACAGACAGACAGACAGACAGACAGACAGACAGACAGACAGACAGACAGACAGACAGACAGACAGACAGACAGACAGACAGACAAATAGACAAATAGACAAATAGATAAATAGATAAATAGATAGAAAGAAAGAAAGAAAGAAAGAAAGAAACATCATGATCTAAAAGATGGGATGATCATATGGGATATACCACACTGCTCAAAAACATATATCATCAAGATGTCTTACGTCATAATCCACTCAGTACTGTAAAAAGGTATATAAACATCACAATGGGATGTGGGATATACTACACACTGCTCTAAAACACATATATCGTCACTAAAACACATATATCAGTGCTGACTGGATTATGACGTAAAACGTATTATTTATGCATTACGCCAACCATTTAGGGTATTCGATTTGTATTTCTACATGCCTATGCAACAACACAACTCTTTTATATCAACATATATAATGCTTGTTGGAAAATTTAAATTATCTCATTGGTTTATATTTACGTTCTTTTTTCAGTTTCCTGTCACTGTCCTTCAAAACAGTGTGAAAATGACTAACGAGCCTCCTACAGGTTTACGGCAGAACCTCCTTCAGTCATACATATCAGATCCAATATCAGACGAAACTTTCTTCAATGGATGTTCAGGAAAACAAGGGGTAAATAAATTGCATCATTACTAAACTAAAGACAGCAACTGACAGTAATTCCAATGAATATCCATTTATTCTACACGTAAGAGGTATTTTCGCTGTTATAACGTCTAAGATTCAGCACATAACTCAATTCCAGAAATATAATTTATAAAATTGTTGATCATACAATCCTCTTTCATGCACCCCACCTGTCCTCCCTTTCTTCCATATTTCCCCCTTTATTTTATTTATAAAATATATTTACAGGGATGCCTCATCACCAATACATGAGTGTTTCTCCCAAAAAGACTCCTTCTATCCCTTCCGTACCTACTTCATCATCGTCGTTGCTTCTTCACACCCTAGCTGCTTTCCAAACCTTCCTCCATCCATAATTTCTTTCTTCCTTCTCCATTACTTGGTACAACATTTTGACATACATTATATTTCCATAAATACTACTCAACTGTCAATAGCTTGTGGAAATTTCAATTTTGATTCATTTTTTAGGTGTTCGAAAAACTTCTCTTCGGTCTTTGTTTTTTCCATGCCCACATTCAAGAACGACGGAAATTCGGACCATTGGGTTGGAATATTGCTTATGGATTCAATGAATCTGACTTGAGGATCAGTGTGCGCCAACTTCAGGTATTGCTCTCCAAAGATCAGGAGACCTGGGCTTTGGTTATGTTAATAAGAAATAGTGAAGTAACTTCTTTAAAAAGTTAATGTTTAAGAATACCTTAAGATAAGTGTGCGCCAACTTCAGGTATTGCTCTCCAAAGATCAGGAGACCTGGGCTTTGGTTATGTTAATAAGAAATAGTGAAGTAACTTCTTTAAAAAGTTAATGTTTAAGAATACCTTAAGATCAGTGTGCGCCAACTTCAGGTATTGCTCTCCAAAGATCAGGAGACCTGGGCTTTGGTTATGTTAATAAGAAATAGTGAAGTAACTTCTTTAAAAAGTTAATGTTTAAGAATACCTTAAGATCAGTGTGCGCCAACTTCAGGTATTGCTCTCCAAAGATCAGGAGACCTGGGCTTTGGTTATGTTAATAAGAAATAGTGAAGTAACTTCTTTAAAAAGTTAATGTTTAAGAATACCTTAAGATCAATGTGCGCCAACTTCAGGTATTGCTCTCCAAAGATCAGAAGACCTGTGCTCTGATTATGTTAATAAGAAATAGTGAAGTAACTTCTTTAAAAGTTAATGTTTAAGAATACCTTAAGATCAGTGTTACCTTTAATAATCATATATAAATTAAAAAGACAACATACTTTTTTTAACAAACTTCATTGCTACACCAGTATGTGTCCTTCAAAATATTTATAAAAAATACACTTATAAATGTGAATTTGTTTCTGTTTCTATGCGTGGTTTGGATGTTTTTTTCTACGCGTTTGTTTTTTGCCCGTTGAGAAGATGCTGGAGAGAGTTGAAAACGGTGCAAAACGTCATTGTGTTGACATAGTACCGGATTGAAATTGTGTAACATCTAACTCTTAACCGAAGCGATTTGAAAGCGATTATTATTATTTCTAAACGGTGCAAAATGAAAACGGTATCATTATATGTCGTGTCATGTGAACATAAATTCCGTAACTTTCTCGCTCCACTATAGTGCCCAACCTCCCTTACCTTAAACAATAACCTAAACTGCTTTCTATGTTATTTTCTTTTCCCTATTTGAACCTATTCCCTATGTTAACGCGTACATACTAATTAACCAGCTGTCTAAAAATCGTGACGACTTTGTGTAAACACACTCTTCCGTTATAATTTTTCACCGGCATCTTGCGAACGGCGTCTTAAATCTCGTTTTTATCATTCATAGATGTTTATTAACGAGTACGAACAAATCCCTTACAAAGCTATCACTTATTTAACTGGGGAGTGCAATTATGGTGGCCGTGTTACTGATGATAATGACCGGTATTTATCCTTTTTTTTTCTATATGACATGCGTTTCATCGCTTTAGTTTTTTTCCAATGAATGATGTAAATTCTTTTCTTTTTTTTTTTGCAAGGTTTTTCTTAAACATTTTTCTCTAATTTATTGTCGTAGACTACTAAATAATAAAACTGAAATACTGTTTTTTTTTTGTTTACGAGGTTTTTCTTAAATTTGTATTCTTATTTTGTCGTAGAACTAAATAATAAAACTGAAATTCTGTTTCTTTTCCCAGGCGCTGCCTAATGAGCATTTTAGCTGATTTCTTTACGCCCGAAATTGTCCATGATGCAAAATACAAGTTTTCTCAAAGTGGAAAATATTATGCCCCAGCAAAGGGATCATATGAAAATTACGTTGAGTTTATTAAGGTATAGTATATGTATATATAGTAACTGCAGTGTAATGTAGTTTTGTGCATCACAACGCAGTGCTGTGCAAGGGTGGTATGATTACCTGTCAAAGATAATTTACAATAATATCCCGGACACTATCATGATATAGTTAAATGCATGCATGATTCCATCATACATATCTATGGGAAATTTGTGAAACGTTTTTGAAATCCATGAGCGCAACACCAGAGCAAACAAATGTTAAGATATACCTAAATGTCGTACACTTACTGGACAAAGAGTATTCCGATTTAGAGCATCATAAATATGAATTGTAACGACTTACAATCGTTGCAGAGATTGTTTGGTTGGAAAATTTCCCCATCTCTTAGAAATGTGGCGAGCAAAGTATTAAAACGTCTGTCTCGTCGTCCACTCTCCCCTATTTCAATGTTGTTTGATATGAGGAATATGTTTACTTCGTCTTTGGGTGGGCTGTACTAACTTTTGAACGACAATATCATTGAAAGGGAGGCTTGATGTTGTTGAAAAAACAAGAAGTGTCCCAGTATTAAAATATAATACTTGTTAGCTAGATGTGCCTGTGTATTTTACTTGACGTTTTTTGTTGGTTTAGAAATTACCTGTTGCTCAAACACCAGAAGTATTTGGAATGCATGACAATGTTGACATCGCTAAAGAACTTCAGGAGACTAGACAACTATTTAACTCTGTGCTCTTGACGCAGTCTCAAAAGTCGTCCGGTGGAGGAGGAAAAAAGGGTGACGATGCATTATTAGAAATTGCTAAAGACATTTTGTCCAAAGTAAGTTGTCTATTTCTGTCGTTGACCATATCGCCGTTTCTATTGCTGCTGCAGCTGTTTGTGGTGATGGTGTGGCAGTTGTGATGGTGGTGTTGACTATGCTTTTTCTTTTTTAAAAGCTACCAAATAATTATGATTTGGAGACAGCTTTACTTAAATATCCTGTCACTTATGAAGAAAGCATGAACACCGTGTTGGTACAAGAAATGGAACGTTTTAATAAGTAAGTCGTAATCTACATCACTTTTACAAAACTAGTCACTAGTCACTAGTCCCTCAATATATACTACAAATATTTAGATTATTAATACTAAAAAAGAACTAAAAGTTAAGTTAATTTTAAGGATTTTGGATTTTCAGAGGACGTATATGGCAAAAATGGATTTGCTTTTCTGTTTAGGCTCGAATTGTCTTTACTGGCCGACATTATACAATTGTTGGATGAGGCTGAGCGGAGTTCAATTAACGAAATAATTACACTACTTTTGACCAATCAGAGTGCATTAATTTTGTCATGCATATAACAATACTGTATATTATAAGCATGTCGGACTATTGTGCTTTTCCTAATAACCCTCGAAACGTTGAGTATGTAGGTTATTGTAAGTGTCTTATATCGTATTCTCTTTCCTTATTGAAGCCTTACTGAGATAATTCGTACAAGTTTACTAAACCTTCAAAAAGCTATAAAAGGCTTAGTTGTGATGTCTGCTGATTTAGAAGCTCTATCGTCAAGTCTTCTTGTTGGAAAGGTATGGGTATACTTTTCTAAAATTCGTTAAAGACTGCTCAAGCGGTTATTATAACTATTTATTATTTTTATTTGCTAGGTACCTGAAATGTGGATGAAGCGATCCTATCCTAGTCTTAAGCCACTAGGCAGCTACATTGGCGACCTCTTGAGCAGACTTAAATTTTTACAGGTATAATGTTGTGGATATGGCAATGAAAACAGTGTATGCTGCGTTGTTAAACTTTGAACCAAAAAGAGAAATAAGAGAACTCCAATATGCATGAAAATGACTTAAGTAAAAGTACTTACGTATTTCCATTTACGATTTTTCGGACGCCATGTGTCGTTTACTTAATATTATATATACCCACATAACTAGCTCCATAGAATTAGCTGCATTATAGGTAATCACATAGGGCCAAGAAAAATCAAGGTTTAATTTCCCGCGGTTTAATTTCCCGCGGTTTAATTTCCCGCGTGTAACGAGTAAATTAGACGCAAACATGCCTCTACTTGTGAAGAATTATAACATTTAGTAAAAATATTATTTTCTAGTAAAAAAAGCTTTTGATTTGTCTTCAGGCTGTTATCCTACAGGTTATCGCTCTAGACAAATATCATGAGTCATTCTTGTTATTTTGTATTTTTCGTGCTTTTTTGTTTTATTGTCTGTTTATTTGTGCTATGTTTATTTTTCATTCACATTTATGCCCTACAGGACTGGTATGATAATGGCAAACCTGTTGTCTTCTGGATATCTGGATTTTATTTTACCCAAGTAGGTATTTGTTGCGTTCATAATAAATTCCTGCAATATTATAGTCAGTTTTAATAAAACCACAACATGATTCTTGTTAGGCATTTTTAACTGGAGCTAAGCAGAACTACGCGAGAAGATACACAATCCCCATTGATTTGCTGGGATTTGATTTTGAGGTAAGTTTATTTTGCAATATTTTGCAATCGATCTTTTTCGATTATCAATATTAATCGTTTATTTTATACAAGTTAAAACGACTGCTAACGGTTGTTTGGTAAACCAAAGTTAAATGCCAAAATTTGTTTGGTCAAATAAGTAAGAGTATCTATAATTTAATAAGTAAGAGTATCTATAATTTAATAAGTAAGAGTATCTATAATTTAATAAGTAAGAGTATCGATAATTTAATAAGTAAGAGTATCTATAATTTAATAAGTAAGAGTATCTATAATTTAATATGTAAGAGTATCTATAATTTAATAAGTAAGAGTATCTATAATTTAATAAGTAAGAGTATCTATAATTTAATAAGTAAAAGTATCTATAATTTAATAAGTAAGAGTATCTATAATTTAATAAGTAAGAGTATCTATAATTTAATAAGTAAGAGTATCGATAATTTAATAAGTAAGAGTATCGATAATTTAATAAGTAAGAGTATCTATAATTTAATAAGTAAGAGTATCTATAATTTAATAAGTAAGAGTATCTATAATTTAATAAGTAAGAGTATCTATAATTTAATAAGTAAGAGTATCTATAATTTAATAAGTAAGAGTATCTATAATTTAATAAGTAAGAGTATCTATAATTTAATAAGTAAGAGTATCTATAATTTAATAAGTAAGAGTATCTATAATTTAATAAGTAAGAGTATCTATAATTTAATAAGTAAGAGTATCTATAATTTAATAAGTAAGAGTATCGATAATTTAATAAGTAAGAGTATCGATAATTTAATAAGTAAGAGTATCGATAATTTAATAAGTAAGAGTATCTATAATTTAATAAGTAAGAGTATCTATAATTTAATAAGTAAGAGTATCTATAATTTAATAAGTAAGAGTATCTATAATTTAATAAGTAAGAGTATCTATAATTTAATAAGTAAGAGTATCTATAATTTAATAAGTAAGAGTATCTATAATTTAATAAGTAAAAGTATCTATAATTTAATAAGTAAGAGTATCTATAATTTAATAAGTAAGAGTATCGATAATTTAATAAGTAAGAGTATCTATAATTTAATAAGTAAGAGTATCTATAATTTAATAAGTAAGAGTATCTATAATTTAATAAGTAAGAGTATCTATAATTTAATAAGTAAGAGTATCTATAATTTAATAAGTAAGAGTATCTATAATTTAATAAGTAAGAGTATCTATAATTTAATAAGTAAAAGTATCTATAATTTAATAAGTAAGAGTATCTATAATTTAATAAGTAAGAGTATCGATAATTTAATAAGTAAGAGTATCGATAATTTAATAAGTAAGAGTATCGATAATTTAATAAGTAAGAGTATCTATAATTTAATAAGTAAGAGTATCTATAATTTAATAAGTAAGAGTATCTATAATTTAATAAGTAAGAGTATCTATAATTTAATAAGTAAGAGTATCTATAATTTAATAAGTAAGAGTATCTATAATTTAATAAGTAAGAGTATCTATAATTTAATAAGTAAGAGTATCTATAATTTAATAAGTAAGAGTATCTATAATTTAATAAGTAAGAGTATCTATAATTTAATAAGTAAGAGTATCTATAATTTAATAAGTAAGAGTATCGATAATTTAATAAGTAAGAGTATCGATAATTTAATAAGTAAGAGTATCTATAATTTAATAAGTAAGAGTATCTATAATTTAATAAGTAAGAGTATCGATAATTTAATAAGTAAGAGTATCGATAATTTAATAAGTAAGAGTATCGATAATTTAATAAGTAAGAGTATCTATAATTTAATAAGTAAGAGTATCTATAATTTAATAAGTAAGAGTATCTATAATTTAATAAGTAAGAGTATCTATAATTTAATAAGTAAGAGTATCTATAATTTAATAAGTAAGAGTATCTATAATTTAATAAGTAAGAGTATCTATAATTTAATAAGTAAGAGTATCTATAATTTAATAAGTAAGAGTATCTATAATTTAATAAGTAAGAGTATCTATAATTTAATAAGTAAGAGTATCTATAATTTAATAAGTAAGAGTATCTATAATTTAATAAGTAAGAGTATCTATAATTTAATAAGTAAGAGTATCTATAATTTAATAAGTAAGAGTATCTATAATTTGATAAGTAAGAGTATCTATAATTTAATAAGTAAGAGTATCTATAATTTAATAAGTAAGAGTATCTATAATTTAATAAGTAAGAGTATCTATAATTTAATAAGTAAGAGTATCTATAATTTAATAAGTAAGAGTATCTATAATTTAATAAGTAAGAGTATCTATAATTTAATAAGTAAGAGTATCTATAATTTAATAAGTAAGAGTATCTATCATTTAATAAGTAAGAGTATCTATAATTTAATAAGTAAGAGTATCTATAATTTAATAAGTAAGAGTATCGATAATTTAATAAGTAAGAGTATCGATAATTTAATAAGTAAGAGTATCGATAATTTAATAAGTAAGAGTATCTATAATTTAATAAGTAAGAGTATCTATAATTTAATAAGTAAGAGTATCTATAATTTAATAAGTAAGAGTATCGATAATTTAATAAGTAAGAGTATCGATAATTTAATAAGTAAGAGTATCTATAAATTAATAAGTAATAGTATCTATAATTTAATATGTAAGAGTATCTATAATTTAATAAGTAAGAGTATCTATAATTTAATAAGTAAGAGTATCTATAATTTAATAAGTAAGAGTATCTATAATTTAATAAGTAAGAGTATCTATAATTTTAATAAGTAAGAGTATCTATAATTTAATAAGTAAGAGTATCTATAATTTAATAAGTAAGAGTATCTATAATTTAATAAGTAAGAGTATCTATAATTTAATAAGTAAGAGTATCTATAATTTAATAAGTAAGAGTATCTATAATTTAATAAGTAAGAGTATCTATAATTTAATAAGTAAGAGTATCTATAATTTAATAAGTAAGAGTATCTATAATTTAATAAGTAAGAGTATCTATAATTTAATAAGTAAAAGTATCTATAATTTAATAAGTAAGAGTATCTATAATTTAATAAGTAAGAGTATCGATAATTTAATAAGTAAGAGTATCGATAATTTAATAAGTAAGAGTATCGATAATTTAATAAGTAAGAGTATCTATAATTTAATAAGTAAGAGTATCTATAATTTAATAAGTAAGAGTATCTATAATTTAATAAGTAAGAGTATCTATAATTTAATAAGTAAGAGTATCTATAATTTAATAAGTAAGAGTATCTATAATTTAATAAGTAAGAGTATCTATAATTTAATAAGTAAGAGTATCTATAATTTAATAAGTAAGAGTATCTATAATTTAATAAGTAAGAGTATCTATAATTTAATAAGTAAGAGTATCTATAATTTAATAAGTAAGAGTATCGATAATTTAATAAGTAAGAGTATCGATAATTTAATAAGTAAGAGTATCTATAATTTAATAAGTAAGAGTATCTATAATTTAATAAGTAAGAGTATCTATAATTTAATAAGCAAGAGTATCTATAATTTAATAAGTAAGAGTATCTATAATTTAATAAGTAAGAGTATCTATAATTTAATAAGTAAGAGTATCTATAATTTAATAAGTAAGAGTATCTATAATTTAATAAGTAAGAGTATCTATAATTTAATAAGTAAGAGTATCTATAATTTAATAAGTAAGAGTATCTATAATTTAATAAGTAAGAGTATCTATAATTTAATAAGTTAAAGTATCTATAATTTAATAAGTAAGAGTATCTATAATTTAATAAGTAAGAGTATCGATAATTTAATAAGTAAGAGTATCTATTAAATATAATAAGTAAGAGTATCTATAATTTAATAAGTAAGAGTATCTATAATTTAATAAGTAAGAGTATCGATAATTTAATAAGTAAGAGTATCTATAATTTAATAAGTAAGAGTATCTATAATTTAATAAGTAAGAGTATCGATAATTTAATAAGTAAGAGTATCTATAATTTAATAAGTAAGAGTATCGATAATTTAATAAGTAAGAGTATCTATAATTTAATAAGTAAGAGTATCTATAATTTAATAAGTAAGAGTATCTATAATTTAATAAGTAAAAGTATCTATTAAATATAATTTAATAAGTAAGAGTATCTATAATTTGATAAGTAAGAGTATCGATAATTTTAATAAGTAAGAGTATCTATAATTTAATAAGTAAGAGTATCTATAATTTAATAAGTAAGAGTATCTATAATTTAATAAGTAAGAGTATCTATAATTTAATAAGTAAGAGTATCTATAATTTAATAAGTAAGAGTATCTATAATTTAATAAGTAAGTATCTATAATTTAATAAGTAAGAGTATCTATAATTTAATAAGTAAGAGTATCTATAATTTAATAAGTAAGAGTATCTATAATTTAATAAGTAAGAGTATCTATAATTTAATAAGTAAGTATCTATAATTTAATAAGTAAGAGTATCTATAATTTAATAAGTAAGAGTATCTATAATTTAATAAGTAAGAGTATCTATAATTTAATAAGTAAGAGTATCTATAATTTAATAAGTAAGAGTATCTATAATTTAATAAGTAAGAGTATCTATAATTTAATAAGTAAGAGTATCTATAATTTAATAAGTAAGAGTATCTATAATTTAATAAGTAAGAGTATCTATAATTTAATAAGTAAGAGTATCTATAATTTAATAAGTAAGAGTATCTATAATTTAATAAGTAAGAGTATCTATAATTTAATAAGTAAGAGTATCTATAATTTAATAAGTAAGAGTATCGATAATTTAATAAGTAAGAGTATCTATAATTTAATAAGTAAGAGTATCGATAATTTAATAAGTAAGAGTATCTATAATTTAATAAGTAAGAGTATCTATAATTTAATAAGTAAGAGTATCTATAATTTAATAAGTAAGAGTATCGATAATTTAATAAGTAAGAGTATCGATAATTTAATAAGTAAGAGTATCTATAATTTAATAAGTAAGAGTATCTATAATTTAATAAGTAAGAGTATCTATAATTTAATAAGTAAAAGTATCTATAATTTAATAAGTAAGAGTATCTATAATTTAATAAGTAAGAGTATCTATAATTTAATAAGTAAGAGTATCTATAATTTAATAAGTAAGAGTATCTATAATTTAATAAGTAAGAGTATCTATAATTTAATAAGTAAGAGTATCTATAATTTAATAAGTAAGAGTATCTATAATTTAATAAGTAAGAGTATCTATAATTTTAATAAGTAAGAGTATCTATAATTTAATAAGTAAGAGTATCTATAATTTAATAAGTAAGAGTATCTATAATTTAATAAGTAAGAGTATCGATAATTTAATAAGTAAGAGTATCTATAATTTAATAAGTAAGAGTATCGATAATTTAATAAGTAAGAGTATCTATAATTTAATAAGTAAGAGTATCTATAATTTAATAAGTAAGAGTATCTATAATTTAATAAGTAAAAGTATCTATTAAATATAATTTAATAAGTAAGAGTATCTATAATTTTAATAAGTAAGAGTATCGATAATTTAATAAGTAAGAGTATCTATAATTTAATAAGTAAGAGTATCTATAATTTAATAAGTAAGAGTATCTATAATTTAATAAGTAAGAGTATCTATAATTTAATAAGTAAGAGTATCTATAATTTAATAAGTAAGAGTATCTATAATTTAATAAGTAAGAGTATCTATAATTTAATAAGTAAGAGTATCTATAATTTAATAAGTAAGAGTATCTATAATTTAATAAGTAAGAGTATCTATAATTTAATAAGTAAGAGTATCTATAATTTAATAAGTAAGAGTATCTATAATTTAATAAGTAAGAGTATCTATAATTTAATAAGTAAGAGTATCTATAATTTAATAAGTAAGAGTATCATATAATTTAATAAGTAAGAGTATCTATAATTTAATAAGTAAGAGTATCTATAATTTAATAAGTAAGAGTATCTATAATTTAATAAGTAAGAGTATCTATAATTTAATAAGTAAGAGTATCTATAATTTAATAAGTAAGAGTATCTATAATTTAATAAGTAAGAGTATCTATAATTTAATAAGTAAGAGTATCTATAATTTAATAAGTAAGAGTATCTATAATTTAATAAGTAAGAGTATCTATAATTTAATAAGTAAGAGTATCTATAATTTAATAAGTAAGAGTATCTATAATTTAATAAGTAAGAGTATCTATAATTTAATAAGTAAGAGTATCTATAATTTAATAAGTAAGAGTATCTATAATTTAATAAGTAAGAGTATCTATAATTTAATAAGTAAGAGTATCTATAATTTAATAAGTAAGAGTATCTATAATTTAATAAGTAAGAGTATCTATAATTTAATAAGTAAGAGTATCTATAATTTAATAAGTAAGAGTATCTATAATTTAATAAGTAAGAGTATCTATAATTTAATAAGTAAGAGTATCTATAATTTAATAAGTAAGAGTATCTATAATTTAATAAGTAAGAGTATCTATAATTTAATAAGTAAGAGTATCTATAATTTAATAAGTAAGAGTATCTATAATTTAATAAGTAAGAGTATCTATAATTTAATAAGTAAGAGTATCTATAATTTAATAAGTAAGAGTATCTATAATTTAATAAGTAAGAGTATCTATAATTTAATAAGTAAGAGTATCTATAATTTAATAAGTAAGAGTATCTATAATTTAATAAGTAAGAGTATCTATAATTTAATAAGTAAGAGTATCTATAATTTAATAAGTAAGAGTATCTATAATTTAATAAGTAAGAGTATCTATAATTTAATAAGTAAGAGTATCTATAATTTAATAAGTAAGAGTATCTATAATTTAATAAGTAAGAGTATCTATAATTTAATAAGTAAGAGTATCTATAATTTAATAAGTAAGAGTATCTATAATTTAATAAGTAAGAGTATCTATAATTTAATAAGTAAGAGTATCTATAATTTAATAAGTAAGAGTATCTATAATTTAATAAGTAAGAGTATCTATAATTTAATAAGTAAGAGTATCTATAATTTAATAAGTAAGAGTATCTATAATTTAATAAGTAAGAGTATCTATAATTTAATAAGTAAGAGTATCGATAATTTAATAAGTAAGAGTATCTATAATTTAATAAGTAAGAGTATCTATAATTTAATAAGTAAGAGTATCTATAATTTAATAAGTAAGAGTATCTATAATTTAATAAGTAAGAGTATCTATAATTTAATAAGTAAGAGTATCTATAATTTAATAAGTAAGAGTATCTATAATTTAATAAGTAAGAGTATCTATAATTTAATAAGTAAGAGTATCTATAATTTAATAAGTAAGAGTATCTATAATTTTAATAAGTAAGAGTATCTATAATTTAATAAGTAAGAGTATCTATAATTTAATAAGTAAGAGTATCTATAATTTAATAAGTAAGAGTATCTATAATTTAATAAGTAAGAGTATCTATAATTTAATAAGTAAGAGTATCTATAATTTAATAAGTAAGAGTATCTATAATTTAATAAGTAAGAGTATCTATAATTTAATAAGTAAGAGTATCTATAATTTAATAAGTAAGAGTATCTATAATTTAATAAGTAAGAGTATCTATAATTTAATAAGTAAGAGTATCTATAATTTAATAAGTAAGAGTATCTATAATTTAATAAGTAAGAGTATCTATAATTTAATAAGTAAGAGTATCTATAATTTAATAAGTAAGAGTATCTATAATTTAATAAGTAAGAGTATCTATAATTTAATAAGTAAGAGTATCTATAATTTAATAAGTAAGAGTATCTATAATTTAATAAGTAAGAGTATCTATAATTTAATAAGTAAGAGTATCTATAATTTAATAAGTAAGAGTATCTATAATTTAATAAGTAAGAGTATCTATAATTTAATAAGTAAGAGTATCTATAATTTAATAAGTAAGAGTATCTATAATTTAATAAGTAAGAGTATCTATAATTTAATAAGTAAGAGTATCTATAATTTAATAAGTAAGAGTATCTATAATTTAATAAGTAAGAGTATCTATAATTTAATAAGTAAGAGTATCTATAATTTAATAAGTAAGAGTATCTATAATTTAATAAGTAAGAGTATCTATATAATTTAATAAGTAAGAGTATCTATAATTTAATAAGTAAGAGTATCTATAATTTAATAAGTAAGAGTATCTATAATTTAATAAGTAAGAGTATCTATAATTTAATAAGTAAGTATCTATAATTTAATAAGTAAGAGTATCTATAATTTAATAAGTAAGAGTATCTATAATTTAATAAGTAAGAGTATCTATAATTTAATAAGTAAGAGTATCTATAATTTAATAAGTAAGAGTATCTATAATTTAATAAGTAAGAGTATCTATAATTTAATAAGTAAGAGTATCTATAATTTAATAAGTAAGAGTATCTATAATTTAATAAGTAAGAGTATCTATAATTTAATAAGTAAGAGTATCTATAATTTAATAAGTAAGAGTATCTATAATTTAATAAGTAAGAGTATCTATAATTTAATAAGTAAGAGTATCTATAATTTAATAAGTAAGAGTATCTATAATTTAATAAGTAAGAGTATCTATAATTTAATAAGTAAGAGTATCTATAATTTAATAAGTAAGAGTATCTATAATTTAATAAGTAAGAGTATCTATAATTTAATAAGTAAGAGTATCTATAATTTAATAAGTAAGAGTATCTATAATTTAATAAGTAAGAGTATCTATAATTTAATAAGTAAGAGTATCTATAATTTAATAAGTAAGAGTATCTATAATTTAATAAGTAAGAGTATCTATAATTTAATAAGTAAGAGTATCTATAATTTAATAAGTAAGAGTATCTATAATTTAATAAGTAAGAGTATCTATAATTTAATAAGTAAGAGTATCTATAATTTAATAAGTAAGAGTATCTATAATTTAATAAGTAAGAGTATCTATAATTTAATAAGTAAGAGTATCTATAATTTAATAAGTAAGAGTATCTATAATTTAATAAGTAAGAGTATCTATAATTTAATAAGTAAGAGTATCTATAATTTAATAAGTAAGAGTATCTATAATTTAATAAGTAAGAGTATCTATAATTTAATAAGTAAGAGTATCTATAATTTAATAAGTAAGAGTATCTATAATTTAATAAGTAAGAGTATCTATAATTTAATAAGTAAGAGTATCTATAATTTAATAAGTAAGAGTATCTATAATTTAATAAGTAAGAGTATCTATAATTTAATAAGTAAGAGTATCTATAATTTAATAAGTAAGAGTATCTATAATTTAATAAGTAAGAGTATCTATAATTTAATAAGTAAGAGTATCTATAATTTAATAAGTAAGAGTATCTATAATTTAATAAGTAAGAGTATCTATAATTTAATAAGTAAGAGTATCGATAATTTAATAAGTAAGAGTATCTATAATTTAATAAGTAAGAGTATCTATAATTTAATAAGTAAGAGTATCTATAATTTAATAAGTAAGAGTATCTATAATTTAATAAGTAAGAGTATCTATAATTTAATAAGTAAGAGTATCTATAATTTAATAAGTAAGAGTATCTATAATTTAATAAGTAAGAGTATCTATAATTTAATAAGTAAGAGTATCTATAATTTAATAAGTAAGAGTATCTATAATTTAATAAGTAAGAGTATCTATAATTTAATAAGTAAGAGTATCTATAATTTAATAAGTAAGAGTATCTATAATTTAATAAGTAAGAGTATCTATAATTTAATAAGTAAGAGTATCTATAATTTAATAAGTAAGAGTATCTATAATTTAATAAGTAAGAGTATCTATAATTTAATAAGTAAGAGTATCTATAATTTAATAAGTAAGAGTATCTATAATTTAATAAGTAAGAGTATCTATAATTTAATAAGTAAGAGTATCTATAATTTAATAAGTAAGAGTATCTATAATTTAATAAGTAAGAGTATCTATAATTTAATAAGTAAGAGTATCTATAATTTAATAAGTAAGAGTATCTATAATTTAATAAGTAAGAGTATCTATAATTTAATAAGTAAGAGTATCTATAATTTAATAAGTAAGAGTATCTATAATTTAATAAGTAAGAGTATCTATAATTTAATAAGTAAGAGTATCTATAATTTAATAAGTAAGAGTATCTATAATTTAATAAGTAAGAGTATCTATAATTTAATAAGTAAGAGTATCTATAATTTAATAAGTAAGAGTATCTATAATTTAATAAGTAAGAGTATCTATAATTTAATAAGTAAGAGTATCTATAATTTAATAAGTAAGAGTATCTATAATTTAATAAGTAAGAGTATCTATAATTTAATAAGTAAGAGTATCTATAATTTAATAAGTAAGAGTATCGATAATTTAATAAGTAAGAGTATCGATAATTTAATAAGTAAGAGTATCTATAATTTAATAAGTAAGAGTATCTATAATTTAATAAGTAAGAGTATCTATAATTTAATAAGTAAGAGTATCTATAATTTAATAAGTAAGAGTATCTATAATTTAATAAGTAAGAGTATCTATAATTTAATAAGTAAGAGTATCTATAATTTAATAAGTAAGAGTATCGATAATTTAATAAGTAAGAGTATCTATAATTTAATAAGTAAGAGTATCTATAATTTAATAAGTAAGAGTATCTATAATTTAATAAGTAAGAGTATCTATAATTTAATAAGTAAGAGTATCTATAATTTAATAAGTAAGAGTATCTATAATTTAATAAGTAAGAGTATCTATAATTTAATAAGTAAGAGTATCTATAATTTAATAAGTAAGAGTATCTATAATTTAATAAGTAAGAGTATCTATAATTTAATAAGTAAGAGTATCTATAATTTAATAAGTAAGAGTATCTATAATTTAATAAGTAAGAGTATCTATAATTTAATAAGTAAGAGTATCTATAATTTAATAAGTAAGAGTATCTATAATTTAATAAGTAAGAGTATCTATAATTTAATAAGTAAGAGTATCTATAATTTAATAAGTAAGAGTATCTATAATTTAATAAGTAAGAGTATCTATAATTTAATAAGTAAGAGTATCTATAATTTAATAAGTAAGAGTATCTATAATTTAATAAGTAAGAGTATCTATAATTTAATAAGTAAGAGTATCTATAATTTAATAAGTAAGAGTATCTATAATTTAATAAGTAAGAGTATCTATAATTTAATAAGTAAGAGTATCTATAATTTAATAAGTAAGAGTATCTATAATTTAATAAGTAAGAGTATCTATAATTTAATAAGTAAGAGTATCGATAATTTAATAAGTAAGTATCTATAATTTAATAAGTAAGAGTATCTATAATTTAATAAGTAAGAGTATCTATAATTTAATAAGTAAGAGTATCTATAATTTAATAAGTAAGAGTATCTATAATTTAATAAGTAAGAGTATCTATAATTTAATAAGTAAGAGTATCTATAATTTAATAAGTAAGAGTATCTATAATTTAATAAGTAAGAGTATCTATAATTTAATAAGTAAGAGTATCTATAATTTAATAAGTAAGAGTATCTATAATTTAATAAGTAAGAGTATCTATAATTTAATAAGTAAGAGTATCTATAATTTAATAAGTAAGAGTATCTATAATTTAATAAGTAAGAGTATCTATAATTTAATAAGTAAGAGTATCTATAATTTAATAAGTAAGAGTATCTATAATTTAATAAGTAAGAGTATCTATAATTTAATAAGTAAGAGTATCTATAATTTAATAAGTAAGAGTATCTATAATTTTAATAAGTAAGAGTATCTATAATTTAATAAGTAAGAGTATCTATAATTTAATAAGTAAGAGTATCTATAATTTAATAAGTAAGAGTATCTATAATTTAATAAGTAAGAGTATCTATAATTTAATAAGTAAGAGTATCTATAATTTAATAAGTAAGAGTATCTATAATTTAATAAGTAAGAGTATCTATAATTTAATAAGTAAGAGTATCTATAATTTAATAAGTAAGAGTATCTATAATTTAATAAGTAAGAGTATCTATAATTTAATAAGTAAGAGTATCTATAATTTAATAAGTAAGAGTATCTATAATTTAATAAGTAAGAGTATCTATAATTTAATAAGTAAGAGTATCTATAATTTAATAAGTAAGAGTATCTATAATTTAATAAGTAAGAGTATCTATAATTTAATAAGTAAGAGTATCTATAATTTAATAAGTAAGAGTATCTATAATTTAATAAGTAAGAGTATCTATAATTTAATAAGTAAGAGTATCTATAATTTAATAAGTAAGAGTATCGATAATTTAATAAGTAAGAGTATCTATAATTTAATAAGTAAGAGTATCTATAATTTAATAAGTAAGAGTATCTATAATTTAATAAGTAAGAGTATCTATAATTTAATAAGTAAGAGTATCTATAATTTAATAAGTAAGAGTATCTATAATTTAATAAGTAAGAGTATCTATAATTTAATAAGTAAGAGTATCTATAATTTAATAAGTAAAGTATCTATAATTTAATAAGTAAGAGTATCTATAATTTAATAAGTAAGAGTATCTATAATTTAATAAGTAAGAGTATCTATAATTTAATAAGTAAGAGTATCTATAATTTAATAAGTAAGAGTATCTATAATTTAATAAGTAAGAGTATCTATAATTTAATAAGTAAGAGTATCTATAATTTAATAAGTAAGAGTATCTATAATTTAATAAGTAAGAGTATCTATAATTTAATAAGTAAGAGTATCTATAATTTAATAAGTAAGAGTATCTATAATTTAATAAGTAAGAGTATCTATAATTTAATAAGTAAGAGTATCTATAATTTAATAAGTAAGAGTATCTATAATTTAATAAGTAAGAGTATCTATAATTTAATAAGTAAGAGTATCTATAATTTAATAAGTAAGAGTATCTATAATTTAATAAGTAAGAGTATCTATAATTTAATAAGTAAGAGTATCTATAATTTAATAAGTAAGAGTATCTATAATTTAATAAGTAAGAGTATCTATAATTTAATAAGTAAGAGTATCTATAATTTAATAAGTAAGAGTATCTATAATTTAATAAGTAAGAGTATCTATAATTTAATAAGTAAGAGTATCTATAATTTAATAAGTAAGAGTATCTATAATTTAATAAGTAAGAGTATCTATAATTTAATAAGTAAGAGTATCTATAATTTAATAAGTAAGAGTATCTATAATTTAATAAGTAAGAGTATCTATAATTTAATAAGTAAGAGTATCTATAATTTAATAAGTAAGAGTATCTATAATTTAATAAGTAAGAGTATCTATAATTTAATAAGTAAGAGTATCTATAATTTAATAAGTAAGAGTATCTATAATTTAATAAGTAAGAGTATCTATAATTTAATAAGTAAGAGTATCTATAATTTAATAAGTAAGAGTATCTATAATTTAATAAGTAAGAGTATCTATAATTTAATAAGTAAGAGTATCTATAATTTAATAAGTAAGAGTATCTATAATTTAATAAGTAAGAGTATCTATAATTTAATAAGTAAGAGTATCTATAATTTAATAAGTAAGAGTATCTATAATTTAATAAGTAAGAGTATCTATAATTTAATAAGTAAGAGTATCTATAATTTAATAAGTAAGAGTATCTATAATTTAATAAGTAAGAGTATCTATAATTTAATAAGTAAGAGTATCTATAATTTAATAAGTAAGAGTATCTATAATTTAATAAGTAAGTAAATAATATAAGTATATCTATAATTTAATAATAAGTATATATCTATAATTTAATAAGTAAGAGTATCTATAGTAAGAGTATCTATAATGATATCTATAATTTAATAAAAGTAAGAGTATCTATAAGAGTAAGAGTATCTATAATTTAATAAGTAAGAGTATCTATAATTTAATAAGTAAGAGTATCTATAATTTAATAAGTAAGAGTATCTATAATTTAATAAGTAAGAGTATCTATAATTTAATAAGTAAGAGTATCTATAATTTAATAAGTAAGAGTATCGATAATTTAATAAGTAAGAGTATCTATAATTTAATAAGTAAGAGTATCTATAATTTAATAAGTAAGAGTATCTATAATTTAATAAGTAAGAGTATCTATAATTTAATAAGTAAGAGTATCTATAATTTAATAAGTAAGAGTATCTATAATTTAATAAGTAAGAGTATCTATAATTTAATAAGTAAGAGTATCTATAATTTAATAAGTAAGAGTATCTATAATTTGATAAGTAAGAGTATTTATTATATGACTATTTTCGCGAGCGGTCCGGAACGTGAAATCCGGCAATTTGATTGGTTCCTGAGCGGTCCGGAATCTGCCGTTCCGGACCGCTACAGTTGCCGACAGTGAAAATTTTATAAACAAAATGAAAGTCATGTATTATACGCAACAAGATGGATAATAATTTCAGAACTACCATTGTTGAAATATATCGTGCAGGTATGTTGTTAGAAATTTTATAAGCTTTCATTTGATGTATAGCTCAGGTTTCCGCGTTATGTGAAACTTTTTAAAATGTCCAAAACGTTCGTAACATTGTTCGTGATAAATATAACTTTACTTCTCGCAGGTAATGTAGAATTTCAGGTGGTTTTTTTCCAACTATACTTAACGCACAACCTTGAACAATATGTCAAACAAAAGCAAATGAAAAATGCTATTTGAGGTAGAAATTTAGGAATCTAGCTGAAACGGAAAGTACTTTAAAAATTGGAAAACATTTGCCATTTGGTTTAGTTCACAAGAAAGATGGTGGCGAATACGAGCCTAACACTGTACAGTTTTCACAGAACGTTCAGAACATTTGTGGTCATATAATAAACTACTTATTGACCTCGCTTGTTCGGTCTGTACTAGTGAAATATCGGACCTCCGTTTTCTGCACGGACCTCGGCTCGCTGCGCTCGCTCGGTCCGTACTAAAAACGTCGGTCCGATATTTCACTAGTACAGACCTCACGCTCGGTCAATAAGTAGTAACTATAATTTAATAAGTAAGAGTATCAATAAGTAAGAGTATCTATAATTTAATAAGTAAGAGTATCTATAATTTAATAAGTAAGAGTATCTATAATTTAATAAGTAAGAGTATCTATAATTTAATAAGTAAGAGTATCTATAATTTAATAAGTTAGAGTATCTATAATTTAATAAGTAAGAGTATCTATAATTTAATAAGTAAGAGTATCTATAATTTAATAAGTAAGAGTATCTATAATTTAATAAGTAAGAGTATCTATAATTTAATAAGTAAGAGTATCGATAATTTAATAAGTAAGAGTATCGATAATTTTAATAAGTAAGAGTATCGATAATTTAATAAGTAAGAGTATCTATAATTTAATAAGTAAGAGTATCTATAATTTAATAAGTAAGAGTATCTATAATTTAATAAGTAAGAGTATCGATAATTTAATAAGTAAGAGTATCGATAATTTAATAAGTAAGAGTATCTATAAATTAATAAGTAAGAGTATCTATAATTTAATATGTAAGAGTATCTATAATTTAATAAGTAAGAGTATCTATAATTTAATAAGTAAGAGTATCTATAATTTAATAAGTAAGAGTATCTATAATTTAATAAGTAAGAGTATCTATAATTTAATAAGTAAGAGTATCTATAATTTAATAAGTAAGAGTATCTATAATTTAATAAGTAAGAGTATCTATAATTTAATAAGTAAGAGTATCTATAATTTAATAAGTAAGAGTATCTATAATTTAATAAGTAAGAGTATCTATAATTTAATAAGTAAGAGTATCTATAATTTAATAAGTAAGAGTATCTATAATTTAATAAGTAAGAGTATCTATAATTTAATAAGTAAAAGTATCTATAATTTAATAAGTAAGAGTATCTATAATTTAATAAGTAAGAGTATCTATAATTTAATAAGTAAGAGTATCGATAATTTAATAAGTAAGAGTATCTATAATTTAATAAGTAAGAGTATCGATAATTTAATAAGTAAGAGTATCTATAATTTAATAAGTAAGAGTATCTATTAAATATAATTTAATAAGTAAGAGTATCTATAATTTGATAAGTAAGAGTATCGATAATTTAATAAGTAAGAGTATCGATAATTTAATAAGTAAGAGTATCTATAATTTAATAAGTAAGAGTATCTATAATTTAATAAGTAAGAGTATCTATAATTTAATAAGTAAGAGTATCTATAATTTAATAAGTAAGAGTATCTATAATTTTAATAAGTAAGAGTATCTATAATTTAATAAGTAAGAGTATCTATAATTTAATAAGTAAGAGTATCTATAATTTAATAAGTAAGAGTATCTATAATTTGATAAGTAAGAGTATCTATAATTTAATAAGTAAGAGTATCTATAATTTAATAAGTAAGAGTATCTATAATTTAATAAGTAAGAGTATCTATAATTTAATAAGTAAGAGTATCGATAATTTAATAAGTAAGAGTATCTATAATTTAATAAGCAAGAGTATCTATAATTTAATAAGTAAGAGTATCTATAATTTAATAAGTAAGAATATCTATAATTTAATAAGTAAGAGTATCTATAATTTAATAAGTAAGAGTATCTATAATTTAATAAGTAAGAGTATCTATAATTTAATAAGTAAGAGTATCTATAATTTAATAAGTAAGAGTATCTATAATTTAATAAGTAAGAGTATCTATAATTTAATAAGTAAGAGTATCTATAATTTAATAAGTAAGAGTATCTATAATTTAATAAGTAAGAGTATCTATAATTTAATAAGTAAGAGTATCTATAATTTAATAAGTAAGAGTATCTATAATTTAATAAGTAAAAGTATCTATAATTTAATAAGTAAAAGTATCTATAATTTAATAAGTAAGAGTATCTATAATTTAATAAGTAAGAGTATCTATAATTTAATAAGTAAGAGTATCTATAATTTAATAAGTAAGAGTATCTATAATTTAATAAGTAAGAGTATCTATAATTTAATAAGTAAGAGTATCTATAATTTAATAAGTAAGAGTATCTATAATTTAATAAGTAAGAGTATCTATAATGTAATAAGTAAGAGTATCGATAATTTAATAAGTAAGAGTATCGATAATTTAATAAGTAAGAGTATCTATAATTTAATAAGTAAGAGTATCTATAATTTAATAAGTAAGAGTATCTATAATTTAATAAGTAAGAGTATCTATAATTTAATAAGTAAGAGTATCTATAATTTAATAAGTAAGAGTATCTATAATTTAATAAGTAAGAGTATCTATAATTTAATAAGTAAGAGTATCTATAATTTAATAAGTAAGAGTATCTATAATTTAATAAGTAAGAGTATCTATAATTTAATAAGTAAGAGTATCTATAATTTAATAAGTAAGAGTATCTATAATTTAATAAGTAAGAGTATCTATAATTTAATAAGTAAGCGTATCTATAATTTAATAAGTAAGAGTATCTATAATTTAATAAGTAAGAGTATCTATAATTTAATAAGTAAGAGTATCTATAATTTAATAAGTAAGAGTATCTATAATTTAATAAGTAAGAGTATCTATAATTTAATAAGTAAGAGTATCTATTATTTAATATGTAAGAGTATCTATAATTTAATATGTAAGAGTATCTATAATTTAATAAGTAAGAGTATCTATAATTTAATAAGTAAGAGTATCTATAATTTAATAAGTAAGAGTATCTATAATTTAATAAGTAAAAGTATCTATAATTTAATAAGTAAAAGTATCTATAATTTAATAAGTAAGAGTATCTATAATTTAATAAGTAAAAGTATCTATAATTTAATAAGTAAGAGTATCGATAATTTAATAAGTAAGAGTATCTATAATTTAATAAGTAAGAGTATCGATAATTTAATAAGTAAGAGTATCGATAATTTAATAAGTAAGAGTATCTATAATTTAATAAGTAAGAGTATCTATAATTTAATAAGTAAGAGTATCTATAATTTAATAAGTAAGAGTATCTATAATTTAATAAGTAAGAGTATCTATAATTTAATAAGTAAGAGTATCTATAATTTAATAAGTAAGAGTATCTATAATTTAATAAGTAAGAGTATCTATAATTTAATAAGTAAGAGTATCTATAATTTAATAAGTAAAAGTATCTATAATTTAATAAGTAAAAGTATCTATAATTTAATAAGTAAGAGTATCTATAATTTAATAAGTAAGAGTATCTATAATTTAATAAGTAAGAATATCTATAATTTAATAAGTAAGAGTATCTATAATTACGTCACGATTTATGAAAACGAGGCTCGAAAAATAAATATATAAGCAAACAAGGTGGATAATTTAAATGTCGAAAGAAGAATGAACGTAAGTACTTCATCTTGCAGGGATATAGCTAACCCATACCACTAAAGAAGAGATTAAGGTTAGAAAACTCATTAGGCGGGCCGCCGAGAGGGGAGGGTAGCCTGGGCAACTGCCCCGGGGCCCGGCCATAATCTATAGGGGCCCGCGAATACGGCGCCAAGCAAATCCGGGGGCATCTGAGGCATTCAGGGGCCCGCGAGACTACATGCCCCCGGGGTTAGTGGTTATTACTCGGACCGTAGCACGAGTCTTAGGTTCACCTCTGTTATTATTATTATTAGTATTATTTTTGGGGTTCAGCAAATCTGCAAAATTGCGCAATAATAGTTCCCAGGCTTTTGCGAACCGCGAGGCATGTTGCGGGCACATTTGAGCCAAATTCGACATCTTTGCTTTTCGTCGAGTTGTTCTTTGACCATGTGTAGATTTTGAAAGAGTGTTGATTGTGAATACGCTCACCGTATGCTTACAACTCGCTGATCGTGGTAGACCTATACTAAAAGATGACGAGCGATTTCGGAACGGGTGATCTTGATAACCGTACGCTGATGTGTACTCGATCAAATCTATGTGTAAACATCTTTCAAAGACTGTACAGTTCCTTTGAAGTTCATTGATCAAATTAGAACATGATCAAAGAAACGTTGACAGTGTAAACCAGCTCAACAGACCATCAACCACAGGTGTATGTTTAAAGTGCCTGTTTCTATGGAAACAAGTCACTTTGTGTTTATATTGGAGTCTAGCTACTTGTTTAGGAAATTTCTCCCCAGTCTTGTTGTATATTACTTACATATATATCAATCGAACCAATACATCATTGTAATCTTCACTCTCCTTCTGAGTCTCGGTGGCTCAATGGTTAGAGCGTCTCACTAGCAATCAGAAGGTTACAGTTTCGATTCCTGTCTGGGACTCTTTTTGAGGATATGAGCTAGACGATCGTCTACGTATCATCTGACTATTATTTTCATTATCACAATTATTATTATCACATCTCTTTAATGTTATAAAGAAACACTATTATTTTCGATTTAAAACATGGGACGTTTTGGTTATCATGAAAACCAGAACTAGTACCATACTTGCAAAAAGCATCAAGTGCATTTGTTCCATTATCAAATTGCTGTGTGAAGTTTTAAAAGTGCAGTTCTGTTTTTTCCCCACGTAATCTCAGGCATAACATAGTGCAGTTTTACCAAATGATTATGACATCATTATTATATATATCTTTTTTCAGTTACCAGTATTTTTATTAGTAGAAGTTTTAGTTATATAAAGGATTGCAAGTGGATTGCATTTGGATTGCTAATAAAGCTATCACTATATGTAATCATAGTTGGTCAATCAAGATATGGTCAATGAGATATGGTCTGGAAACTTGGCAAACTTCAAAACGGTTAACAAATGATCTGCAATTAATGTCAGGCTGTACCTCACCATGCATAAATCCTTTGTTTTAGGTTTATATTACTCAGGCTAAGTCTAGGTTTTGGCAGTCTTTCTGTGTTATTTTCCTTTCATTTTGCGATAATGGCTGACTCAGCAGTTATACCCCCATTTGTACATATAGTTCCCTGCGCAGGCTAAAGTAGCCCGAGTTAACGCCTAGCGGGCGTCTTGTTTTAAGTAGCGTTGCCACTGGCTTTAGTTAAAGTTTAAGGATTACTAAGGAGATATTTCAGCAGCTTTTCTGGATGGGACGGATTCAACAAGAGCCCCAGCAGTGAAGCAACGAGCGCGCGAAGCAGCACAAGCCTTATTGTGTACGGAACACTTTGCTCGACTCTTGCCAAAACGTCTCATTTCCTGCTTTTTTCTTCCTTTGGGGAATTCCCGATAAGGCAAGTCTACCTTTTATGTTCCGACAGTCTACATAGCTAAAGTTGTATGCTATGTAAACTTCGACTTTGTTATGAATGCTGAAGGAAACAGACATCTTTGTTTATATTCGAGAGTAGTAAAAAAGTACAGTGCTGCGTAGACAGTGTTTTGGATATATAGCAAAGTGAACTGGTTGTAAAAAAAAGGTTGTAAACTGCCAAGACAGACAAACGTTTCAACTCTCTACACTCAATTTCGGCAGTTTACCATAGCTCAATAAGTTTTAATAAAATTGTAAAACTTGGCCCTCGAGTGAGCCTCGTTTTTATGAATCGTGACGTAATTATCGAAAGGGTCTATTAAGCTAAGTATCGCAAAAAGATGGCGGATAACAGGATTATCTTTTGTCAAAATTAGTGATGTTGTATTGCACAAGCGTAGTTTTAGTTACTTGCCGATTACTTTATAGCAAGCATATTCTGTTAATCAGATGATTCTTGGCCTTCGTGTTTCCAACTTAATTTAATTTCTAGTGAAGGAAGATTTCGAGTGTTAAAATTAATATATTTAGGACCAAACCGGGACCACTTGCGAAAAATGCTACACCAAGGACTGGAATTGAATCCGCCACCCTGTGATGCTAGTGCAGTACTCTGACCGCTGCCCAGTCACGAGCTCTGTGTGTGTATATATATATATAATGATGGTAATGCCGAGAGAAGAATTAGGTGTATTATAAGTAATATTTGGCGTTTGCATGTTCTAAGGATTTATAGTGAAGGGGAATTTGGAGTGTTAGAATATACATTTTAAGACCAACGGTGCAGTTGCGAAAGCCCGCAACTGCGATGCTAGTACAGTGCTTTGACCACTGAGCTAATTTCTAAACTCACCTTGTGAGTCTAATCTCTTACGAAATATCAACTTGTATCTTTGGGATAATTTCTATACTTAAAGTGTTCATAATATATTTATCTGAAGCGTTAATTTTATATAGGTGATATCTGCTGATAAAAATGATAAACAACCAGACGATGGTATCTATATCAATGGTCTTTTCCTTGAAGGAGGTCGATGGGACCGCAAACGGTAATAATTGACTGTGATTGTATAAAACGTTACGTTATACAGGGTGTATCAAAAAAAGCGCAACCTTGGAATTTCCCAAGAAATCCACTTTGTTTTTATTAGCACAAATGATTTTAGGCCGCTGGGAATTTAACTGTTGTTGATACTTGTAAACTAAACAACTTGGAATACGATTACAAGCTATTTTAAATTCCCAGGGGCAAAAATCTTTTGTGTTTAAGAACACAGTGGATTTCTTGGGAAATTCCGAGGTTGCGCTTTTTTTTATACACCCTGTATAGGGACAGTATATTATGCAATATTATACCTCAACTATAAATTGTCCAATCAAACCACGTGACCAGTCAATTTAAACTCGAATTCCCCGCTATTTCTCCGGGGCACGATATTTGACCTCGAATCACCTGCTGATGACGAATACACCGGGTGATTCGAGTTCGAATCACCCGCTGATCACGAATACTAATGGACGTTTAGACAAATAACAAGATGTTTCAAGACAGCATTCAAGATTGTTTCGGTATAATATATAATTTATAGATCCTCCGCTCGGGGAATTCGTCAAAATATTACCCCTTGGGATGATATATCCTTTCGTCGAATTCCCCTCGCTCCGTGTCTATAAATGATAAGAATTCTCCGCTATGGAGGGGAATATTAGCGAGTTCCACGCTGTGGAGGGGAATTCGAACTCAAGTACCACGCGCGAAACCAAATAACTAATTGCTTGACGAAAATATTCCTAATAATACCACGAGTGTTTATTATATAGACATTACGAATGTCTATTTTATTATTTAAAAAAAACAGTATTATTTGTCACAAAAATTATTCACTCATTCTATCTGTTTTATGCATTTAGAGGTGTTATTGGTGAATCCCTGCCAAAACTCCTACATGACTCAATGCCTGTAATTTGGGTGAAGCCTGGTAAGTAGACGTCAAATATAGAATAAGTGTGGCACGTGCAGTAAGGGCGTTGTCCCTCATGAACGCTGAGGTTTGAAGTAAAGCCGTGTTGGACGGGCTTAGTACTTGGATGGCTGACCGTCTGGATATACCCATGTTGACTTCTTATAGTTTCAGATTCATATGAGTAGAGTTGTTGGTTCTCATCTGTGCTTCAAGGTTCTCCGGTTTCCCCCAGCTCTGTCAAAGCAACCCTTAAGATCTTAGCTGTTCTCCGGGGGCTGGAGTGCCTTTTATATGCGTTCGACTCGCCTACGTTTGATCTTCGTCGTTAATTAATGATGATTAGCCTCCTCGTGTGCCCCCTTCCTTCCTATAACGTTATTGAACTTGTTAAATGAAACAAGCGTTTAATGTTTTCTGCATAGTGACCCAATGCTCTATTCAATGCACTTTTTAATTTAAAGATACTCGCATAACATACGCCAAATACAATAAATATATTCCTATAATTTAATTGTTCCTTCTTCTAAGTTATCAGTACGATGGCGGCAATCTTGAAACCTACCTCTCTTGTTTTCCCTTAACCTCCACCATGACACTTATATCCTAATGATTAGTATAGGAAATAAAGCCCGGCGCACACTAGTGCAAGTTGCACGCACAGATGTCATTCGTGACCAATTGCGTGCGACGAAAATCCTAGTGTGCGGGGAAAATATACAGGATTTTTGTCACTCGTGTCGTGAACAACAAATATCAAACATGTTTGATATTTTCTGTCATTCGTGACAAAAATTCCTAGTGTGCGGCAAAAACCTAACTCGCAACTCTCCGCAGCAAAGAAGTGCGCATGCGTGTTGTTCCCCAAAACAACATGGCGGATAGTGAACAAGATGATTTGTCAGACGACGAAGATATCTTGCTATTTCTTTTGCTGATACGGAGACGTCGAAGACGTCTGAGGGCGGCTAATCGCCAGTTATGGACGAAACGATGGGTTTTGAGAAGACAAAGGCAAGGAGTCTATGATAATCTTATTCAAGAACTGAACGCAGAGGATCCTCAGAGGAAACAGGGATATTCGGGCCAGATATCTACCAATTTATCCTCCAAAATTGCTTCGGTGACCAGTTCACTACGAGGTTCACTAGTATGTTCACTATCCGCCATGTTGTTTTGGGGAATAACACGCATGCGCACTTCTTTGCTGCGAAGAGTTGCGAGTTAGGTTTTTGCCGCACACTAGGAATTTTTGTGACGAATGACAGAAAATATCAAACATGTTTGATATTTGTTGTTCACGACACGAGTGACAAAAATCATGTATATTTTCCCCGCACACTAGGATTTTCGTCGCACGCAATTGGTCACGAATGACATCTGTGCGTGCAACTTGCACTAGTGTGCGCCGGGCTTAACACGGTTTGAGAAGAATTCATGAAAAATTGCACGCGTGTTTGGCGAAATATTCATAATACCACAAGTGCGAAGCACGAGTTAAGTGGTATTATCAATATTTCACCAAATCACAAGTGCGATTTTTCATTAATTCTTCGAGAACAAGTGTTATTTCCTTTTAATACCTTTTCAATCAATTTTACGCGTTCATAAATACCCCTAAATTTTACTACGAAGCGGGAAAACTGGTGTTTGTAAATATCAAAATCCAAACATCCCGGATGTGATTTTTTACTAGGGGTATTTATTTACTAGGAGTATTTTTTTAAATACCCCTAGTAAAAAAGTTTAAGTTTAATACTGATGTCATTAGCCAATCAGGAATGAGTAAAATTGATTAAAATGGTATTAAAGTGCATATAACCTCAAATATAATATTACTGATATTAATTCTACATGAAGTACTGAATAGTTGAATGCCAAAATGTTTTATGATTAGATCTTTGCATTGATGTTCTAAAAAGGTTTGTTTTCAGAAATGCTAAATGGCTGTGACGTCAAATCTGTTATCATTTCCGATACAATATTCTGCTGCTTGAAAAATTTGACATAATTCAAACTTGATGGTATACTTGAACGTTATACAGGGTGTATTAAAAAACGCGACATTTAGAAATTAACCTATTGTTGTTAAGCACAAGATTTTATGCTCCTGGGGATTTAAAATAGCTTCTAATGGTATGAAGGAGCATAACTGCATAACAAATTGTCAAAGTACTAATTAGTCATATCAGTTCGAATTCCTGGGATGACGTCATATCATTAGCATTTGAACAACGTAAACATAAAATTGTACAAAGTATCAAAGAAAAGATCAAATCAAAGAAATATTTCACTGTTCAAATATTTGCCTCATATGGGATGTTTATAAATAATATAGAATTTCATGGGATTAAAATGGTAGTCACTGCTCTGTAGTCAGTGCTCGGTAGTCAGTGCTCAGGTTTTTATAGTCGGAGATAGAGTACTATAAGGGACGTTATTTTTAATTCTCCTGTAGGTAAAACCAGTGATATTACTTATAATCAGACCTACAGATGTCCTGTTTATAAAACAAGCGAGAGACGAGGTACTCTGTCAACTACAGGTCATTCCACTAATTATGTCATGCCTGTCTATTTACCCACGGATAAGCCAGAGAATCACTGGATCAAGCGCGGGGTCGCTTTACTTTGTCAACTGGATGATTGAAAGTTAAAAATGAACAGGAATTGTTGTACAAATATATCAAGATATAAAACCTATTTAAGAAGAACATGCACGATGATGCATTTTGTTTGTTTTTAACTGTAATAGTACTGCTACTGTAAAATATAAAATTAACTATTTTGTATACATTTTCAAGGAAACATTCATTAAAATTATTTGAACTCGTATTGTTGTTTTGTGCAGTAATATTTATTTTAAGTTTACATTTAGTACTACCGATTTACAATATGAGTGGCCGTGTTGTATCGAATATATATTGTAAATTACTTGAAGTACCAATGAAACATTCAGTTGTAAAATAACTCTTTTATTTGAAAGAACTCTTGAAACTATAAAGACTAACCATTTGCAACTTTTCCATATCTCACTTCACTCTTGAGATATTGAGAATATTTGTGGTCATATCTATCGACTAACTGACAGGGCGAGAAATTAATGCGAGTGAACATTTGGCTTTATGGAATTTTAGCGAGTATGACTAAACATTTCACTGGCAACGTTTTGCAAGTATGACTTCAGTTGGGAATATTGAACGATTGGAAAGTATCAGAAATGTGATTTCTCGTAGCATGTAATACATTGGTCTGATGATCCAAGAAATGGAAGCTATTCTATAGTCAGCGGTTTCATTAAGAAATATGAGTGAAGTAGATGCGCAAATATGACAATATGTTCCTCATGGTCAGTGGAGCGCTCTATCATGGTTTAATCAATGTAGAATCAAGGTAATTTTCAAAATAATTATAAATAATTTTTAACCAAGACCTGCTGTTAAAGATGGACTCCATCTTTGTCAGAAAGTTTCTGGGGAAATACAAAGACGCCATAAGGTACATTTTCAGCACAGGGTTCCACGCCCTTAAAAGCCTCCTGTATGGTTATACATTTGGTCCGAAATTGAATACACTTGTTCACCACACGTGAACTGTTAACAATATGAGGAAGAAACTATTTCAAAAGTTAAACTAATTAAAAATTTAACCAAAATCTTCGCTAAATATTAAGATAAATATTAACATCCAAAATGCTTCTCAGTTATGCTTATGGACTTTAGATGAGCAAAAAAGGTACGCGCTCGCAGCGTGCGGGCCCCAAGAAAGCGGGGCATATGGCGTTTCTGACATAGGATTAATCCGGCAAACATGGTACGGAATTTATGTCATTTGAATTCTGGAATTTTTGTATGCCTGAGTGGTAAGGTTTGAGATCTTACAATCAAATAAAATAGAGAAAATCTGCTTACTCTGTTGCTACCTAATTCAGATCTTGTAACGTAAATAGACGCACGTTATTTTGGAGAATTAATACTCCTTTTTTGTGTCTACTGTATCCAGTGGTCATGCGGAGATGTAGCGGATGTTTACGGATAGACCACGTGCGATTGTGCGACAGCGAATTCCGTGAATTTATCGAAAATATAAGGATTCTTTGCGGTTTTTCGACATTCAGGGTAAGTAAATATTATCTTTAAGACATGATTTTCATTTAAGGTTCTAATGAAGTGACGGTAGCGTGTATTTTTATTTACGGGCCCGTAAACGGACTTCGTCAAGCTATATTTAATACGGCAGTCTCCTAGAATTCAATGAAATGCTGACTATAAATATCTTGTTCGTTTCTCGGTTTTAAATTTTAAGAAAGCATTTTTATCCCTTTTGTATGTCTTTCAGGTGACAAGGTGCTGTATATTCGTGAGATTTTATTCTGAAAGGAACCATTGACATTGTGTTTGCACTGACTCAATTTATATATAATATATACATTTTCGTTTAAATTGTTACGTTTATTTTGTTAAATTTACTTTGTTTTAAGGACATAATATAAAATCCAAAAGAAGCATTTATAAGGTTATATCATTTATATATGCATACAAAAAATGCAATGTACTTTTAGAAATTGTTGATATTAAAACAAGACGCCCGCTAGGCGTTAACTCAGGCTACTTTAGCCTGTGCAGGCTATGGCTATTCTTTGGCATATTGAAGACTATACAAGCTAAACAGCTTGAAGAAACATTATTTCTTCCAAAACCAACATTTTGAACCAGAAACATATTTATAATTTTAGTGCATCTATAATTTGAGTGTGCTCGCCTCATTTAGGGGCCAGCCCATTATTTATGGATATACTGGGTCGGGTAAAATTGAGCCCGGGTCATGAAATATTTTGCCCTCATTTCTACGTATAAAAAGTGCATATTAAAAAGTGTAACACACAATAAGATGAGCGCAAGCACATAAAAAAATGTTTGTGTTTTTAGTGAAACAGAAAAAACAAAACCATAAATTTTCTTCGCCCATGATCTCACAAGGATCAACCAGGTAAATTCAGCAATTCTGCTTGTTTGGACAGGCTTCAAATATTTTATTCCCTGATAGAGCGGGTCAAGCAAATATTTGAATTAATAGTTTTAAAATATTTCCAACCCAGTAAACCCTATAAATAATGACCAGTCCCTTTAATGTACTTACTATGATGTCATGGTTAGCGAGCAAACTCAGATACTGTACCAAGCCAGCTTGCCTCCATGTAATCAAGCTAGGACAAAATCAGTTTGAAAGGTGTGTACAATGTATCTGGCTGTGCAGACCAACTAACATGCAGTTGGCAAACAACAACAATTTATGTGGGGTGATGGACAATGAAAAATACATGGCTGCACAAGATGTCACTGGAAAACCAGCGAACAATAACAAACACTTCATTGATTGGAGTTGGTATGGGTGTTAGGCACGAGGAGTTCATTTGTATTAAGCATTCATATATAATAATATATGAACAATCAATACACAGCTAGCTATATAAATAGGTCAACAGTGTATTAAATTCATGTTGCAAACACAGGGTGCCCATCTCAAATTTTTTTTTTTTTTTTTTTTTTTTTTTCTAAATATGTGAGAATGCTAGAAATCGCCATTATTGTGTATTAAAAAATTGTCATTATTGTGTCTCAAGTATGCTGAATATGTGAGAATGTGAGAAATCGCCATTATTGTGTACTCATGTCCCCAGAGGCTGTGTCACATGCGTCAGTTTCGAAAAGCCTGTTGGCCATATCTCGACCCTAAAAAATAAAAACAAACCTAGAACCTAAACCTAGACTCGGCTACCACAGTTATCTCGAGTAATTACTGTACCAAAAAAACTAGAAACCAGCTGGTTCCTTGAAATGTACAGCTGATCTGCATGTTAATTATCAATACCCTATTTGATGAGGTTGTTTTTTTCAAAGAGCCCTTCAAACCAAGAATTGTGTACTATAAGCTAAAATTAAAAAAAACGGTACAATAAATCAAAACAAGTTAAGTACAATACAATACTTTCGGCATACTTTCCCTACCCAAGTAAGTGTAAGGAATATGATTTTTGTCTGCCAGTATGAGATAGCTGATAACAATCATTTAATTATTGGAATTTGGAAATTACAGCATCCTTGGAACCCAGTTATTGTTTATGCCTAATTGAAAAGTTAAAATAACAATGCTCATATACTGCTCAACAGAAACAATGCAATATGCAAGTGAAGCTGTGCCAAACTTATCTTTTTCTAGTTTTCAATCTACACGCTACTATGCTAATCTACTATGCTGTTTTTGGAACAAAATTTGCAATTAAACTGCAGTCAATTCCCTATTCGGCTTGTAGATGTTAATGCCAAATCCAGTAGACACATGTACGCACTGCGTACCTATTTTTATTCTAATCATAATTAATCGTGCATACTGACATGAATAACATTAAATTTCAAAGAAACAATTCTACAGGGTAATGTCTTTTTGCATCACATCATCTGTATTGGGTAGCAACAGAGTTAGACGATTCTCTCTTTTGAAATTTACTATGGTTTCTATGGTTACATAGGGGATCTTAAATGTTTCTAGTGACGTTGGAATTTTTACTAGCGAGAATTTAACATACTATTGGCACATGTTTACTGGTCTCTAAAGTTAAGGTGGCTCTTGCCTGATACAGGCTGTTTCAGCTGAGAAAATTAAACGAAACGTTTATGTAAATCAGGATGATTTTGTATCCGAGAGATATACAGGTGTCCCAAAAAAAAGGCTACCTTTTCAAATTCAAATTAGCATGTTAATTCAAGCAACCTATTGTAGTTCTTTGAAATTCATTATCGCTTTTGAACTACGAATGCGTAAAAACACACAGTTTTATACACATGGGATATTAAACACAATAGGTTGTTTGAATTAACACGCTCATTTGAATTTGAAAAGGTAGCCTTTTTTGGGACACTCTGTAGTGTGTATAATATGGTAGTTTGAAAGCCCTAGACACCTCTGTGCCATAGGAAGAGAAAAAGGTTTTAAATACTTTCACCATGCTTACACATAAAGTTATCTTAATTTTCCGGATTTATATGATTTTTTTACGCATCCGTGGCTCGTACCACAATAGGTTATTAAAAGAATACTAATTAATTTTATGCCGGTTACGTTTTTTTGACACACCGACAACACTGACTAGAAATACGAATTCGCAATAATCCCCTCGCCCGCCTTTTCTACCACTAATCCCCCACCCCGCCCAGACTGCGTCTGTCGATAACAAATCCTTAAAAGCCGGTTCGTCGTACGTAGATTTTGAACGGTATATATCTCGGCCAATATTTACTCGATTTCAATTCTGAAAACAGTTTTGGAGTCTAAATACATAACATACGTGTCTGCATACCCTTAGTATAAACACGGTTTATGTACTTAGAAATTATTCGGCAATCAGCCAGCGCGGTCCAACCGCCTCGTCTATTGCTATACCCTCCGCGTCCGTGCCTGCGATCCGGGCCAAATGATAAGGTCAGCGTTATGATGATGAATTTTCAATGTTTTACCATTGAACCAGAGGTATATACCCCACACGATAACAAGCTTTTTCCCGAGCTTTCACTATTTTGTAGTGGCGAAGCAGGCCATTGTTTTCAAAATATGCAGATGATTATAATTTAGCATAGCATGACAAATGCTATGGCCAGCCGCCAACTGATAGCTCAGAGACCCAGGAGCGATTATAATAAATGTCTTTATTGAAGATTTGAAACAAACGTTCAAATTTACAGTGAATCGTATATAAATTATAAATTAGAATTACGTAAACCTAATAAATATTTACAAAATCCTTCTATTACAGTATCTATCAATCACACTTCATGTTCATGTTCTAAACATACTTTAAGCAACGTTTACAAACGTTTACAAAGCAACGTTTACAAAGCAACGTTTAAATCTCTCAGTACGAGGTCTCAAAATTCATGCCTTTTTATTCGGCAATAAATCATGCAAGGGATTATCAGAATTAGCACTAATTTTATGCCAAAGTCTCCGATCGAATTTTTCCAGTAAATCAAGGGCTGGAGTTATTGATTTAACATAACCAAATTTCTTAGCTCTATATTGCAACCTATCAATATTACTCAAATATTTTGTATAGCTCGCTACTCCCCAAACCTGTATTCCATACATAAATAATGACATTATGATTGAATTGAAAATAATATCCAATTCATCCCTGCCATAACCATGACTCTTACACACTCTCAAAATATACATCCTACTATTAGCCTTCTTCATCAATATCCTAAAATGGTCATTATTGCTAAAATACACACCTAATAACTTAATACTATCGTTTTGTTCAATTCCATGGACAGGAGGCGGAATATTCCTCTCTACTTTACGCTTAATCACCAGCTCTTTTGTCTTGTCAAGGTTGAGAGACATATTGTTGTGATGAGACCATTCTAAGATATTATTTTTAACTTACTTAGTAACTTCCGCGATTGCCGAATCATCACAACCGTTAGAAGGAACACTGATTGTTATGTCATCAGCAAACTTGACAAGCATGGATTCACCGGAAGCCTGATAAATATCATTAACCATAATAGAAAAGAGTATTGACTCCAATACTGTTCCTTGCGGAACTCCTCTGTGCAAAAAAGCACCTACTTGTCCAGGGAAGCACACCCTTTGTGATCTATTATGAAGAAAACTAATCAACCAGTTAATAATATAAGGGTTAATTATGTTGATTTCAACTTATTGCAGACAATATTATGAGACACGATTTCAAATGCCTTTGAAAAATCAAAAGACAACACTCTGACAAAGTCAAAATCCAGAAATGTTGACTACGTAGTAAGGCCATGACAGAATTACACCCCTCCTTATATGCGAACTGATCCTTACCTATTAAAGTGCCTATGACATGAAAATTAAGTTTATCTTATTTGAAAGAACTCTTAAAATAATTAAGAATATCAATTTAAAGCTTTTCCATATTTCACTTAGTTCGTGAGATATTTAGACTTATATGATATTCAAATGAGATGATCTATGACGTCACAAGTTGTGCAATACATTTTAACATATTGGAAGATCGTGTATATCTTTAAGATTATTGAACGAAATCACTTGAAACTTTGCATGTCCATACAGACCACTAAACGGAATAAGATCGTTCAAGTTTTAATGTTACAACAGTAATAGTATAGTTCCCAGACCACTACGTCTCTTTTAAAAAAACCTTCGTTTTCTAACATAGTAGGCTTTGCACCAACGTCAAACTTCAGTTTCAAATTAGTTAAGTTAGTGCAAATCTACTCAACCAGTACCAATTCGCAAATGTTTCCCACCGAAGAGAAAACAAATAATTTTGTTTTGAAAATCAAGAGGTCTGGAATCTAATCACTCACCATGGCGACCATAAAACTAAAACTATGTTCTCCAGTTTAGTGGTCTTTATGCACATTCAAAGTTCCAAGTGATTTCCTTCAATAATCTTAAAGATATATGCGCTTTTCCAATATGTTAAAATGTTGTGCACAACTTGTGACGTCATAGATCATCTCATTTGAATATCATATAAGTCTAAATAACTCAACAACTAAGTGAAATATGGAAAAGCTGTAAATTGATTTTCTTAATTATTTTAGGAGTTCTATATTTTAGGAGTTAAATAAGATGAACCAAATTTTCATGTCATAGGCACTTTAATGGTTTAAGATTATAGAATATCCGTCAACTTTTTAGCTTAAATTTACTGACATAAATCAGAATGTGAAATCGTATTTATTATTTATTTTTAGCTAAACCTAGATTAATGTAATTTTAAAGAACGAACCAATTCTATTATGACAATTTTCAACAATTTGACACGGTTTAATGACCATTTAATAGTAAGCGTTACCGGTATTCTGTTCACAGAAATTTAGCACGGTATAGAACTGCTTCGTTCTTTAAAAAATCCCGTTTATTTTTGTCCTGGAGTTGTCCAATTCATGAATTGAACCTATATTATGGATAAAACTAGAAATACGAATTCGCAATAATCCCCTCGCCCGCCTTTTCTACCCCCCCCCCCCCCCCCCAACCCTACGGGAATTTCTCCATCCATGGTGCCCAGACCTCGCACGCCGTGGCCGTGTAATTCTGTTTTGCAAAAATTCACAATTTCCAAAACCCGTTTCGTCGAAGAAATGTTTGAACGTTATCTCGGCCAATATTTAACCGATTTAAACTCTGAAAACAGATTTGGAATTAGCGAGTCAACATACATAACATATGCGTTTACTATATTACGAGAACGTGAGTACCCTTCGTAAAAATGGTTTATGTACTTAGAAAGTTAGTCGGCTTTGTCGGCTATGATTAGCCGGTCACTTTGTCGAATATTATGTTGAATATCTCGATCAATATATAACCGTTTTCAATTCTGAAAACAGATTTGGAATTAGCGAGTCAAAATACATAACATATGTGTCTACTATATTACGAGAACGTGAATACCCTTCGTAAAAATGGTTTATGTACTTAGAAATTAGTCCGGGCTTGGTCGGCTATGATAATCTCGATCAATATACAACCGTTTTCAATTCTGAAAACAGATTTGGAATTAGCGAGTCAAAATACATACTCGGACTCGGATTTCTATTTCCTCAAAAAACTATGTCTCTTGTGACGGTTCAATTTAATCTGAGTATCTAGTTACCAGTGCCACATTTTCCGATGCCGCGCATGAGGACGGTTGATCATATATATATATATATATATATATACCTATAAAGCCGATCCGAGATCAGGACCGCTGGGATCTCGCGTGATAAGGGACTAAACGCCGGTCGATATTAGCACCCTCAGGCCTTCGGCCGGCGCTTCGCGCCGGGCGAGGGGATAAACGGGATTTTTTAAAGAACGAGGCAGTTCTATACAGTGCTAACTAACATTTTACTCATGCAAATTTCTGTGTCCGGTACACGAAGTAAGATCTATCTCTTACTTGATTCTAGAAGACTAAATATTATCGAGTACTTCTAGCTCACTTTTTAGTTTCTGGATTTCCCTCTCTCTAAGAGAGATACTGATGTGTCTTAGAAGGGTTTCTATTCTTATAATTTCAGGCATAAGTTCCCTGATTTTGTCAGTGTTTACGTTTCTAAATATAAATCGTCGCTTGATTTGACAACTATGCCGTTTCGTTCAACATTTCTAAAATCACCCACTGTTCCTGGTATTTGAAGGACCAACTGTTGTGATCAATGGCTTATGGATTATGGATACTTGCTTTTATTTGGCATATCACATCCTCGTAAATGAATTGCAGTATACGGTGTTTACAATATGGAGCAACTGGCAAGCTCGGGCCGTGCGCGCAGGAACGCTTCTGTTCCCTTCTGACTGTACTCGACTTTTCCTTTTGTCTTTTCTAATTAGTTTCACGCGATATCTCACACAACATGAAGATTCGACGCAAGGGGCGGTTTTCCACTGGGCGAATATTTTCGCGCTAAGCGAATTTCTATATTCAAAATATTTCTGATTAGTTCCAGCTGAGAGCTCGTAAGAGGCATTTATAGGACGTAATTGGACAACTGTGCGTCGGGGAAAAACTTATTTCAATTCATAACATCAGGCTGGGGAATTCAGTATAACGAATTTGCAAGTGTAAATAAAAATGCAAATGTATATTGTGATTTTAACCTGATGTTTAAATGGCAATCAGTTTTTTTATATAGTATACTTATATTAATATATATATACAGTATAGTTCTTTTTATTAATTTATTACCCTAATTATTTTTACAAGTTGTAAATTGTATATCTTCTCTAAAATGGATTATTATTAAATGTTTAATATATCCCGACGCAACTAAAAGAAAGAATGAATTTTCCCCACCCCGAACTGGCTTATTAGATAAATTTACGCAAGAGTATTGCATAATATGTGGTGATTTCAACATTGACTGGCTATCAGACGAAGGTCAGAAACAGCAGATACTTAAAATATTTGGTCCCTCATATCAGCAAAAGTTGCATCTTCCTACAATCGATTATGGATCACTTCTGGATCATCTGTACACCAATATTCCAGACGAATACGTTACAAGTGGAATATATGAATCATATTTTTCAGACCACAAACCGATGTGGTGTGCCTTAAAATAGATGAGACATGCATATAATATATACATCATATAATGTTCGCTTCATAATATGTCTTACACACAGGTTAAAAGTTAAAAAACTACCAAACGTAATTTTAGACTACAATGTGATCTTCAGGGTTCAAATTGACCATTAACTAACCTTAGCCGTAAACCTTAATTGCTACAACCTGTTGTTAGCGAGTCTAAACACATAACACACGTACCTATTATATTACGCAAGCTTGTATACCCTTCGTAAACACCTCTTTATGTAGTTCGTCAGTCAACGAATCGATAATGGCCGCTGCATTTCTTATCAAATATGGTCCCGACTCAAACGGATCACCCAAAACGACATTTTACTACCTTATAAGGAGTTACCCTACCATGTGCGGCTTATATATATATATATATATATATATATATATATATATATATATATATATATATATATATATATATATATATATATACGAATCTTTAGTGAGAAATGAGTCCCTGCCACGGCGAGATTATCACCCTCGCTTGCGAGGGGATTAAATATTAATTTATTTTGTTTTTTTCATGAATTATTAATGAGCTTTTTAAGTACAAATATAAAATACAAATACATTGAATACAACGGCAATGGCAATATTTGGCTGAGTTCTAATAATAATAATATTTCAATTCAGGAATACCCACATCACAGCTGAAGTGTTTTTCATTGGGGTCCTGTACACAACAATTACGCTACACTATAATACTGTACAATACATATACATATATTTTATACATTCGATGGGGCAAGTCACTTTCCATATATATTTATATATTTATATATTATATATATATATATATATATATATATATATATATATATATATATATATATATATATATATATATATATATATATATATATTATATACATACAATGTAAGAAAAGTTCGAAGTATTGTACATTAAAATGTTGTATTTATTTAATTTCAGTCTCTTTAATTACGACTTTAGTAATTTCTTAAAAGTAGGTAGAGTGAGTATTCCTTCTTTTATTGTCCAGGATTTTGAAATGCATTAAGATGTGATACGTTGACTTTAGGTAGATACCTTGTTAGTTGTGTAATATTTATAAATGCAATAGAGTATACTCGTCATCGACTGCACAAGGCAGAAAGCTTTTAATGGTTCCAAAGCACTTAAAACCACTTAAAGCTAAAAACATCTGTTATTTGATTATCCATTTTGTCTTCCGGCTCAGTCATAAACACTCCAGATCACTAAAAAATTAAACTAAAAAAAATTTAAATCCTTAAATTTTTTTTTTAATAATCACTACTAAAAGCATACCAACCTCACTTAAAATATATGTTATTTATTATTCATTCCGTCTTCCGCCTAAACACTGTAGATCACTAGTTCTTAGATAAATTGTGTAAAATATACATTGTACAGTGGCGTTGGAACGGGAGTAAGAAGGAGCCATAGTATTTGAGATTTGTCGGAAATTCAGTTTAGGCTTGTAGGGAAAACCTGGGTCGTAACATTTACTTTGAAAGGTTATGAATGATTTGAATGTATAGACTGAATAACAAAACATTAAAAGCAGCAAGTAATATTTCCAACAAGGCTGCGTGGAGCGGTGCCAAAGTTCAAACAAATTGTCTTCCATGATGATATACAGTACATCATACGATTGGACACGATCATCATGATCATATATGATGTAGCGAGGGCCAAAAATGACAATGCTTTGTTTGAAAGGGCACTTAAAATGATGAAGAATGGCGTTTATAGATCTTCGATATCTATTTTCGTTCTTGAGGTATTCAGTTAATATAATATGTTAACGAAGCACAGGATGGCGTGAAGCAGGCAAACAACATATATTTTATAATTATCCCTACCCCCCCCCCCCCCTAGATGAGCTGAGCTCTTGGAGAAAATGTTGAGTATGAAATATGTTTAAATAAAAAAACACATATATTTTGGCAATTCTAAAATTGGTGTATATCTTCAAAGTTATCTAATGAAATTCCTTGAAACTTTGCACGTGGATACATATGTTGTCACCATATAGTAACAGATTAGCTTCCAAACCTCTCCGTTCCCATACAAAAGTCTTCATTTTCTGCCGTCGCAAGCAACGTTTTCGATTTCAAACTTGGGCATTGCATTGAAAAAGTTATTGGGAACTGCCAATCTCTACTTGAGTTTCAATTGACTAGTGCATTAGTGGGATAATAATTAATTCATTTTGGGGGTTAGTGGCACTTTAAGCATCACCGTTCTGAAGGTGGCCAGTTCTAATGTTGTGAAATTGTCAAGATCATTGACCAACGTGTTCCATATTCTAGTAGCTCTATTAAAAAATATTTTTGAAAGGTATAGTTGTATTGCAGTTGCGAAATTGAATGGAGCTGGGATTACTGTTAGATCTGGTGAGCCTTGAGGAATTATGCACCATTGGGATTACATCAGGGTTCACGTACATTAATCAAATCTTTGATCGCTTTATAAAAGAAATAAGATAATAAAAAGGAGGAGCATCTCCCAGCACCTAGAAGGGGTACGGTTGTAGGAAATGTTTAGGATTATTTAAGCTCGTCTCAGTATTGGGAAGTTTCCAAAACGTCACTGACATTGTACTGTGCATTATTAGTAAAGTATTGGTTTAACATATAAACTTGCATTATAGGGGATAAGCATACCAGATTATTTCGCAAATGTATCGGTGACAAAAGTGTTGGGACACATGTAGTCGAATACAACATTATTTCTCCTCAGTATCCCCCGCTCCCCCTATTCAATGTTGGTGACTACATGGCAGTCTGGCGGCCGTGAGAAAAGCACACCACACTATTTCGCAATCGCTGCTGTGATATATATCCACGACCACATGAGATGTTTTTATTGAATTTGAATTGAATGTGGGAAACCTTTTATCCTGGGCACTCTGTGTCCCCTCGTTTATATCTAGCGTCAAAATTAAAGCAAGTTTTAGTATTAGCATGAATATTATTATGGTTATAGTTTATGGAATACGGATCGCGGGAGCATGCAGGGTGTACAGAGTCCCATCACTGTTGTCCAAAGTCTGGCAGTAATGAGACAACGTTACATAATACTGCAACGAAGTCACTACTGCAAGAAAAGGAGTGCGTGATATACCACAAAATTCCTACAGCATTTGAATTGTAAACATGCTTTTCACCGGAAGTTTCGCATAATGATTCATACCAACGTTGTTGGTCTTGTCGTCTTATTACAACATTATTAAGTCGGTTGTCTTTGTTCTGCCGAAGCTTCATAAAAAGAAATCATTCGAGAACAAAAAAAGCTTTTAAAAGTGGGCGGCGGTTTTTTGAACTCTCCCAGGGGAATACGGCCAATATAGCAGCTAACCAGACTAATTGTACAAACACAACACTGATATTTTAAGTAGGTATATACAATCTTTGGGCAGTAAATAAAATACAGTGGCATGCAAATTAAGACATAAATCTGACAAGAAAATACTAGACTCTCACAACATCTAAAGCATATACGTACACTCTTACATGTATAGTCGCTGAGAGTTCAATTAGCTAAAATATATATATATATATACATGCATATATAGACATGTTGATTGTTGACACTTTCCTCTCCATCTTTTCGTGACACGATAAAACGCTCGGGTCGGTGTTTGAAGTTGCAAATTAATAATATATTATCCTTTTTCATTCCCTCGGAAGCAGTTTAATCGTGACACTTGGTCTGGTAAGGTTAAGCAAAGGCAAATTGTCGTAGCTAGTAAGGAGATGGATAAAAGGGATGACTCAAAATGACCTTTCTGTTTTTGTCTGGTTATTTTTCGTTACGTTAGGGTTAGCTACGGTTAGGGCAAGGTTAGGGTTTGGATGTTAAGGTTAGGATCAAGGTTAGGGTTAGGTTTAGAAGTTCTAGAAAATGTGAAAGTCCTTTTTATAGCCATACTATAGGGAGTAATTGCAGGTTTCTATGAAAATCATAACGTTTTTTTAACATTTCGATTACATAGCAACCACCGCTCTTTGCCTGGATTTGAAAATGAATTGAAACTTATTCATGAAAACGCCAAACATCTCGTCAAACCAACCGGGCAGTAAAAACGGCACGTCGATACTCGACATGAACAAATAATGCTAACGAGTAACGTCAGTAAACTCATTATTAGCTTCGAATAAAAACCGCAAACAGTCTAGTTTAAAAACAAACACTAATTCCGAATTAAGATTTAAACGTCAGGCACAGACGCGAGATTGAGCATCATATAACATTTACACAATGTTTCGTTGGTTTCGTTTCGTTTGCAGCGTACTATGAGAAAACCAGCAGAGCTTTCGTTACAACATACATGCTACTCATGAATAAATACAAAAGTAATGCAAAAGCCAGCTGAAACAAAAATGTCTGAATGATGCACATTCTTAACATGCAGTTGCGAGAAAACTGCGAGCCCTTGCATGAGGGTATGGCCGGCTCCAGTTTAGGCAGTATACCATTAAAGTGCAGGAAAATATTCACAAATACAATCGGTTTCAAAAATACATTTGGCATTTGGTGGCCTTCGAATGCTTATAAGAATTCGATAACGAATTCAATGTAAATACTATCTCAAAATATACCCAAAATTTATTGACGTTTAAAAAATTTATTGAGTTGACGGAAATTGTAGACTCGAGCCAGCGAGATTTGAGAACTCGCAACTTGTCCGCTCTGTACCAGTTGAGCTGCCGCGCCAACTGGGAACACCAATTACTCCATTGCGGTGCGCGAAATATTTTTGCGACCATGACTTAAATATCTGTAAGGATGAGTAGTGTTTTAATTTTATTTCAAAATCATGCTCAGGGTAGTTCAAACGTCGACTATCATGTGCCGAACCTAATACATATTAAGTTCGACAAAGTTCGACGACTTAATTGCTGGTCTGCACCTGTGCATGACGGCGTGATCATTGATGACGGCGACGGCGTTAAACTTTTATGCGTTTCGTTGAGGGAATCCATAGTCCAAGCTTCTGTTCCACACAACTTTCCCCTGCTCGCCAGCCGTTGCAGTAGCCAACTGAAATCCCTGCTCACCATCGCTTAAGCCCGTTTTCCATTTCACCATTTCGCTCGCCGCTAGAGAAATATTTCGCCGATGACATAATTTTTTCCCGTTTTCATTGGTCGACAACTGAAAACAATAATGTCATTGTGGAAAGATTTCACTAGTGCCAGTGGCGAGCGAAATGGTGAAGTGGAAAACGGGCTTTATAGTCTCTTCGTCTTTTTCAAACACGGCGCATCGATTATATTTGGCATGGTGGAAAACACGGGTAGCGGATACCGGATAGCTGATACCGGATAGACAGACAGTGTTGTTCTCTTCGCGCATCTATATTGAAAAGTCCGCCAAATCAAAGTGTCGTTTTTCAAGCTCGCACCAGTTTTTCTCGGCGTAAAAAACTGGACAAACTAGTTTTTTCGGTAACATACGACCTTAATTAAAATCGTCGAACTTAATTGTTTCAAAGGTCGAACTCATCATGCAGTGCGTAATACCTTTTATTAGGTTCGGCACATGATAAGTTCGAGATAACCTCTGCATCAGTGTAGGAATAGGGTTGTCGATGATGATTCTGAAATTTCTCCCAGGGAATCGGTAGTTTTTAGTGCAAATATAGCTTGTGGCTATAATCCGAACACTTTTGAATCAGGAAACCTTGGTTCTTACAGAAAGTGTAAACGTAGACTAATTATATATTGTGTAACTGCAGCTAATAATTATCTCATTATCAGTCTGGTTCCCTCAAACACTTTTCATAATTTAATTTTCATATCAACTACATATTATTAAGCTTCCATTGTCTAAACTCACATTCTCAACTTTTTCATCATAGTACACCAGTTACATTGACATGTTTTAGGCAAAATCGTTTCAGGGCCGTGATGATCTCCCAAGCGAAGATACCGACAATGCACCAGATTTTTCCACAACGATAATTTGTCTTTAACCTCAGTTGATAGATCCTCTGGATTTACTCGTCCAAATTTTCTTTTCCATTCTTCTTGAAGCTGTTCGACATCCTGACCTAACTCATCATTCGGTACCTGCACTGCCTGTACTTCGCGTAGTCCTTCTATTGGCGGTAGCTTTAAAAATGCTTTTAATCTCATTTCAGTATTTTTATAATTATGAATACTTGGATGCGTTTCACAGATTAATCCAATCTTGCGAGGTGCCAGTAAAGAGTACTCTTTTCTACTTTCTGTCGGCGGCGTAGTGTGAAGAGTGTTTGAATTGAGGGTATTTTTACTTACTGCAGCCCTACTGTGCTGCAGCTGCTGTAGTTTTCTTGCGCCATCGTCATACTCCAATGAATCTTTTGTAACTTTATCACATGCAGACAGCTTTGGTAATATGTTCAAATTTTCATCCTCGATTCTAGAATGATCAATTAATTTCTTATCCACATGTTCTTTATTGACATTCCACGAATGAGAAACATCCTCGTTCTTCTCCGTCCATTCTCGTTTGATTTCGGATTCACACGACGTGTCCAAATTCACCCTCTTCCTTTCCGTAGTTTTCTTACGTTTACGGCGCCTTAATTTGTTTGGCTTTGCACCAGTTATGGATGGCAAATGAACTTTTTCACTCAATTTTTGTTTTGTTAATGTCTGACTATCTTGTGACCCCTCGAAGCAGTCTTGATATAAAGAACGATGTCGTGTGACACGAGGGTCATAATTAGACTGGAATTTATATCCTGCATTTACAAGAGCAGGTAAGTGGTTGCATGTCTTTAAACTACTTCTTTTAGCTAGTTTATCAATAGTCGTCGAGTTCTTTAAGATTTTACTCGTTTCACCGTCTGTTTTGAACCTAGTGATTGGAACCTTTAGTGACCTGATAAATTTCCTCTGCTCCAGTGACAATAGTCCTAGTGATTTACGACATTCTCTTTCAAGTGTCCAAACTTTGTTATCCAGGTTGTCCTGTTGACATCGGTTGACATTAAAAGCTCTTCTGACCGATACGCTAACTTTGTCCACAGCGTTAATCATTTCCTGAGAAGACTGCAGTCCATTCTTCTTTCGATTTCTTTGATTTTGTAAAGTGTAGCTTCCCTTTGCGGCCATTGTTTTCTTTATCAACGTAGTTAGAGATAGGAATGTAAATGAGACTGCCGTAAATACTTCGGGTCGTCCAGTTCCTTCGGTTAATGAACCGTCTAATTCAAAGTAGCTGCCTTTGTTCACAACATACGTCAATTGGTTTGTATCAATGGTGTACTTGTATAGTCTTTTGTAAACATCTGTCATTACGTTTGAATTGCACAATAAGGCAACGCTTTTAAATACGGAACGTTTCACGGAGGTAACGCATGCAGGTCATGCAGCATAATGCAATAAACAGATGTGACATGTGTGTAATGACGTGCAGCGAACTTGGTGTTTACAGACTGTCATTTAATGAAGACTGACAAAAATGCTCTTTAATTTGTCAATCGCTGTATTCAGAAATATCATTTTTATTGAGATAAATGAGCGTCCGACAAAGCAATGACATTTAACAAGGTCTCGTATGTATTAACCTGACGCTCGTCTTGCGATTTAAACCAAAGTCCAAACTGACTAGCAACTTATTTATTTATATAAACTTTCTCAGACAGTGATATATTAAAAATGAAAGAATGTCATGCTTATATATGTCATCAATTGATTGTATTTTTTTTTAAATTGGGCCATATATATATATATATATATATATATATATAACAAATTCATTATGCGATTGTGAATCAGTTAAGGTGAAATTGTTCAGCTCGAGTTCCTGTTTTTATCGGCTAAATAATTAACATCTATCTATAAAAATGTGTTTGTTTATGAAACACTCAGATTGCTCTAAAAACAATTCCGACAGCTACTTGATCAATATAATTTCACCGTCCAAATTTAATTAAAGAATGATCAACGAAAGACCCAAGTTGATCACTTTGTAACTCAATCATCTTTCATTTTCATATCAGGATTGCGTTGACAACTGCAAGTATCTTGCAGCGGTTCTGAAAAACTGTTCGCTGGTGGGAAGTCATGCAGAGTTTATCTATATATCATATGCACTAAATGTTGGTGTACACGAGGCGACGATGAAATATTTTATTCCAAGCTTAAGATTAGCATGTGCTAAAAATAATAATTAAACCGTGTTTTGTTTTATAATTATGTTTTTTATTGGACGAGGTAACAAAGCATTCTTGCATACCTTATTTCTTGATTATATACTCTACGAAAATTTAGCAAATTGAACTCAAATCTTGGTTGTTCCCTATATACACTTCAATAGTTCACGACCGACCCGGCTGCCCACTAAACCATAATTAACCGTTAATTTGTTATTTCAACTCCGTTTATAGGCAATATATTGTTTAGAGTTGACGCTACTCCAGACAAAAATATATTTCAAATACAAGATATTTTGCAAAAATTATAATTTGCAAAACAGAAAAAGAAATCTCCAACTATAATTATTCTAGCAGAGCTCACAATTTACTAATAAATTGTCTTTGATGAACTAGGCACTGGTTACTCCGTCCCTAAGATACGAACTGGGAGTCGGGAGGAAAAAAAGGCGCACCACTTTATCAAGCTATTTTACAGTACTTTGGCGTCAAATGGCCAAGCCGTACGTCAATTAGATTAGCTAGTTAGCAGGTAATTATGAAGATTAATAATCCAGCATTTCTGAATTGACTTCAATGGGCATGAATACAACGGCTTGGTTCATCGGATTTATGGTAAAGATAATTTTTGAGTGTTGGAATATATACATTTTAAGACCAATCCGGGATCAGTTGCGACAAAGCAACATCAAGGCCTTTCGACTGGAATTGAACCCGCGACCCTGCAATGCTAGTGCAGTGCTCTGACCACTGAGCTACGGAGGCCATTGCCGAGAGCCTGTCACGAGTTCTGTATATTATATAATGGTGGTAATGCTGGGAGAGGAATTGGGTATACAGGTATCACAAATAATATTGGGCATTTTGCTCGATTAAACTGTATGTTCTAAGAAGGAAAAAGTCGAGTGTTAAGTAACAATAGAACAAAAGACTTTAAAAATATTCCTATATCTTCCAGAGATTTTTCCCAAAGTCGCTTAAACTTTCAAGTGTTATTTATCATAAAATAGGTAATCATTTGTCGTTTCCATGACAACAAGGTCGCGCGACTCTCAGGAACCCATATTGGATGGAAAATAAAAGCCACACATAGAGGCCACACATGAGTCACGCGAATACATATAATGTAAACAAATAAACAGCCTAATTTGATGCAAATATAGTCATCTAGTTTATCATGATAATTTACCAGGTTGTATTTCCTCTAATTACAATTACTCTTATATTTTTGTTTATGCAAATTAATTCCTACCATTCAACTTAGAATAATAAATGTAATTAATTTTTGAATCAAATTAGGGTGTTTGTTTGGTAAATTTTGATGTTTCTCCATGTACTCAAGAAAGTTTTAGGTTTTCATCCAATATGGCCGCCAATGAGTCACGTGACCTCGTTGTCATCGAAACAAATGTAAATTAGTGTATGATGAATATGTTTGGTAAGTTTGACTTAGTTTGGAAGTTTGGCTCAGTTTCAACTCAAGAGCCATGCCTTAACTTCAGTGAGATCCAAACTAGATGGCTGGCTAAAACCCTCTCCATCATAGTCTTAGGCTGCGTTTACACTAGAGCAAAAGTTATCGGATTCGTATTGTTTTTTATTCACACTAGGATGCAAAACAATATGAATCCGGATACTTTTGCTCTAGTGTAAACGCAGCCTTAGTATCTAGTCAATGGTTATAGAGCATATCACCAACAATCAGAATGTTACATGTTACAGAATACTTATTACATGGAGTTCGATATGGGTCCATAATCGGGATTTAGAATTTATACACTGTATACATGTATAGTTGTATGTATTATCATAATGTTTTAGTAGTTATACTGTAATTGGACGATACATAGACAGTCGTCAAGCAAATTATTCTGAGTCTCGGACAGAACTCGAACCTGTAACCTTCTGATTGTCGGTGGAATGCTCTAGCCATTGAGCTACCGAGACTCGAAAATGGAGAGCGAAAAAATACTGTAATTCTGAGTAATGTACGAATGACATTAAGTTGGTGACTTGAAAAGGTACAGGGTATTAAATAAATTGGGAGAATGTAATGCTGTGTATACTTGGTAGTTGCATAAATATTTTAGAATTTAAACATGTTCCCTAATATCATAATATTTGAGTTATTATAATTATGGGTAATAACATTGGTCTAAATCTTAAACACCTGTATGTCTGTGACTTGGAAAATATTAAATAAATTGCCAGAGAATAAAATAATGCAACCTTCTCAGTGCCTCCTGGCGCTCCCTCCCCGGGCACTGAGAAGACCCTGGGTACGAGGTTGAAAATAATGCTGATTATACATGCAAATTAAAAAAAGAAATGTTAATGAGGATTCATTATATGACCTACAGGAAATGCTCCATGGAAATCCATTGGTTTTCAGAAAACAGCATGGTCTCTTACCAACATATACTGATGCATGTGCTGTATCTTGTTGCAATTTAGGTTAAACACGTATGTACACGGCATCAACATTGAATAGCAAATGTTTCTTATAGTTATTGCAATGTTTTAAGTTAGGTCCAAATATTGAACATGACAAGCAGTGTTGAAACAATTATTCAAATACTAGTCAAAAGCCATCTACAAGATAATCCTGAATAATATAAAATTTATGGCAAAACATAGAAGTAAGATGTACTCTAGTCTGATAAATAACAAACTGTGCGTGTAGTGTTTAAGAATTTATTTTAAATATAGGTTTACCATTATTATTTATAGTCAATTTACTGGACAGATTAACTAACCGACGCCATGATTACAAAAATATACATTTGTTAATTAAAACTGACCAATCAGTGTTCTCATGCTTATAACAAAAGATGACATGGTTTTGATAGGTCATACCTTCATCTTTTGTTCTTAGCATGTAACTAACAAAGCTGATTGGTCAGTTCTAATTAAAAAGTATGCTAACTTTTGTAAAAGTGGCCTTGGTTTCAGCAGTAATTCTTGACAGTAGACCTACAGTATATTTAAGAAAAATTGTTAAATTATTCATCCAATGTGAACTATGTTTTTTATCGCAACAATTAAATATATTTTTATAAAGGTATTTTGTTGTGACTACCATTATCTATATAGATATCGTTCGTGACTGCGAATGTTGGTTGTGACAAGAATCCAATTATAAACAACTAAACCAGCTGGCTTATAATATTATTATTATTTGTTTTCAGAACAAATATCCTTGGAAAATTCTTACCAAGTATTATATTCTTACTATATGGACAAGAACAAAATTGTTCAAATTAAGCAAATATTTTCTTAAAATGAGAAATGTTTTCCTTAAAACAAGAATCATGAGATAAGAATATTATTACTTATTTTAAGCAAACATATTCTTGGTAAAAATAATATTCTTACTATATGGACAAGAATAATTTTACTTGTTTTAGATAATGTTTTAAAACAAGTATTTTTTTCTTAAAATAAGAATCACGATTTTTCTGTGTACTTTCTTGCAACTTGTCGCACAACAAATTTCCATGATACAAGTTACAGCGTGAAGTTGTACGTATTATTACTACCTTTCTTGCAACTTGTCGTACAACAAATTTCCATGTTACAAGTTACAGCGTGAAGTTACAGCGTGTAACTTCATGCTGTAACTTGTAACATGGAAATTTGTTGTACGACAAGTTGCAAGAAATGTAGTAATACGTGCATGTAAACGTATTACTACATTTCTTGCAACTTGTCGTACAACAAATTTCCATGTTACAAGTTACAGCGTGAAGTTACACGTATTACTATCTTTCTTGCAACTTGTCGCACAACAAATTTCCATGCTACAAGTTACAGCATGAAGTTGCACGTATTACTACTAACTTTCTTACAACTTGTCGTACAACAAATTTCCATGCTACAAGTTACAGCATGAAGTTGCACGTATTACTACTACCTTTCTTACAACTTGTCGTACAACAAATTTCCATGTTACAAGTTACAGCATGAAGTTGCACGTATTACTACTACCTATTTTACAAGTTACAGCATGCATAAGTTGTACGTATTACTATACTATCTTTCTTGCAACTTGTCGTACAACAAATTTCAATGTTGATGTTACAAGTTACAGCATGAAGTTACAAGTATTACTATACCTTTCTTGCAACTTGTCGTACAACAAATTTCCTGATACCTTTCTTGCAACTAGTCGTACAACAAATGTCCATGCTACAAGTTACAGCGTGAAGTTATACGTATTATTATTACCTTTCTTGCAACATGTCGTACAACAAATGTCCATGTTAAAAGTTACAGCATGCAGTTGCACGTATTATTACTATCTTTCTTGTAACTTGTCGTACAACGAATTTCCATGTTACAAGTTACAGCATGCAGTTGCAAGTATTACTACTATCTTTCTTGTAACTTGTCGCACAAATGAAAACATATTTCCGTATCACAAATTGCAGCATGAAGTTGCCCGAATATTATTAAGATCAAGATTGTAATGAAGAAAGCTAAGCTAACAAACGCATATATATATATATATATATATATTATCGAGAAGGTGGTGAACTGCAGATATTTTTAGCAATGAAATACTCGAGCGGATTATATTTCATCGTTCAACTGATCAAAAGTAGTTAATCTCCTTTCAGACTTTAATGTACCAGCTAAATATCCTTTTAGAAATAAAAGAGGGCTTTATTATTCTTAATAGCAAAACTAATAATCAAGCATTTATACGAGTTTTAATTTTGGAACTTTTAACATTGTAATTTTTAATCTGTAATCACGCAATTCAGCTCTTAGCTATAATATGTTTTCTAAAATAAACGAAAGATCTATCACGTAACCGTACTGCAAGTTAATCGGTTGCGCAAAGTTGAAATGACTCAGCTATACTTTTCGCAACATTTTATTGTAACTTGCAACAAAAGGGGTTGTTGCGAAACAAGTTGCACGTTACGTGGAACATTGCTAGTGATTAAAACGCAACATTGTTGCGCAATGAGTTGTACGTGGGTATAGTAATACGTGGTAATAAGAAAAAATGTGAAAGCTGCTAAGTTGGTTACTCTCATTCTAAGCTCATTTTCTATGCCGGTTGCTCTCATTCTCCATTTGTACCTGAAGAAGGACACATCGTCCGAAAAGTGTTCCATATACGTAAGTACTCTTACTTAATTTAGACAGATTGAAGTCTCTTATTTCTCTTTTTCATGACTAATACGTGGAACATTCTAGTGATTTAAACGCGACATTGTTGCAAAATGAGTTGCAGGACTTTATTGTTCGTATTCGCTTTACCTTAAAGTTCCTATCTAACGTTTTGGATTTTAAATATCAGTAATATTTGGGTCTTCCTGAGCAAAATCATAATATATCTTATCAGCCGAACATTTCATCTTCACTGGTTTGGAATGCCTCTTATGACATCACATCCTGTAACTTGACGTCACATCCTGTAATACCTAAGAAAGGTGATGCTCATGATGAAGTCACCAACTACAGACCTGTTTCATTACTCTCCCAAGTCTCTAAAGTATTTGAACGTTTGATTTTCAGTCAGGTTTCTTTTTTCATTAAAAACTCTTTGTACGACCTTCAACACGGCTTCCGCTGCAATAGGTCATGTGTTACTCAACTTCTTAAAGTGCTTCACGACATCGCCAGTGCTCTTGATTCCGCTAAACAAATCGACCTTATTTATCTTGATTTCGCTAAAGCTTTTGACTCTGTGTCTCACAGCAAACTCTTGCCAAACTGAAAAATTATGGAATTGCCGGTCCACTTCTTCACTGGTTCGCCGATTACCTTCGTGATCGAAAACTGCAGCGTGTCGTTATCGAAGGAGTTTATTCATCTTTCCTTAACGTTACGTCTGGCGTGTCACAAGGTAGTGTCATAGGTCTCTTCTTTTCACTTTGTATGTAAATGATCTTCCAAGGGTAACCAGGAACAGTACTGTTGCACTATTTGCTGATGATAGTAAATGTTACCGCGCAATTCAGTCAGCAGAACGAGATCTGCTCCAGCTTGATCTCGACTCTATGTGCAACTTCATGGTCGCTGTTTTGGCAACTGAAATTTAATGTGTCAAAGACGCTCCTTACAGAGTATCTCGCAAACGCAACCCCCCAACTCATTCCTATTACCTCAACAATGAACCAATCAAGAGTGTTTCTAATCAAGTCGACTTGGGGTGTGGTTGTCAGCAATGACCTTATAATGGTCCCCTCAATTGCCAAAGTAATCACAAGTAATCACTTGGCTTTCTTCGCAGGAATTGCACTAAATTAATTGATACTCGCTGCCGTCGGCTACTCTATCTTGCTCTCGTCCGATCTCACTTTTCTCACGCTAGTGAGATCTGGGCACCTCAAGGTTAGTCACGTGATCTTACGCTCCTGGAGGGTGTTCAAAGAGTTAGACGAGCTACCAAATTTATACTTCAAGACTACGATTTGTCTTATCCTGAGCGTCTTAAGAAGCCCCACTAACTACCTATATCGTATACTGGCTTGAAATAAAGGATCTCATTGAAATAAAGGATTCTCATCTCCTCTTTTGTTACCTTTTCTTCTCGCCTCTCGTCTCGCACCCGTTCTAGCAAGGTCAATTTGCTTCAAGCCAATCCTTGCAGGACCTCTCTTTTTAGGAACTCCTTTTTTAATCGAATTGTCTTTCTCTGGAACGATCTATCTCCGATCATCCGTATCCGATCATTCGATTGATAGGCTATCGTGGATAAAGAATTTTAAATAAATAAATTTGAAATGAATAAATCCGTAATGGTACGTCTGTTTTCTCTTTTAAACACCAACTTTATTATACTACTCTTCTCAATTAGACTCTTCTTTCGATGTAAACAGAATGCGCACTTGGAAAACGTACTGCTCTAAGTGCCGTTTATGTGATTTAAGCTGTTGTTCTTAATCTGTCATATCATATGTTATTAGTGTATTAATCCTTGTCTTTAATTTATGTCTATTCCGTAATTTTTGTCAGGTTGGTCTTCATATGGGACACATGTCCTGTTGACCATACCTTCAACCATGTTCAAGACTGCTCCGTTTTTGTCTGGGTTTTTTTATTTTTAACCGTTGTATTAATTATTTTGCATTCTTGCTTGGTTGTAAAGTTAATAAATAAAATAAATAAATAAAAAAGTAACGAAAAACTCCATGAAGATGAAATTTTCGGCTGACAATATATATTGAAATTTTTCTCACCCCAAAGTGAGATACTGTAGGCACTTTATATATAGAGACGTGGTCCTCGATGTTCACGTAGAGTTTTCCTAAATTTCGTAACACTTGCAGGAATACGTTTACGAGGCAGGAAAGGTTTTCCCGATTCAAAATGTTTTCGGATTCATATCGATAAAAATGTTTGGGTTCATATCTCATGAAGCGTTTACACGAAAAAATAGTCGGAAAATTCGGTAATTACATGCGTTTAGCGGATCTGAATTCAGGGATAATTACGGTGATAAATTAATGATTAACCTCTGTCACCATTTACGCGAATTATTTCTTCAGAAGGATTCAAAATATTCACATTATATTTCGAATTGAAAAGTATACGGATTCGTCAAAAAACAATTTCGGATTCGTCATTCTCGTGTAAATGGCAAAACTAATCTGGCTATGAAAGTAAGTGGATTCACTGGGAATAAGCAATTGTTCGTAATGCCTTAGAAATGATGTATAGAAACGGTACGATTATGGTATTCCCTTCGTCTGTAGCCATATGTTATTGCTCGGTTGGTCAGCCAGGTACTTTGGTGTTTGTGTTTCACAGCTTATGTTTTTCTGTAGGCAAATACCTTTTGATGGAATATGTTTCCGAACTTAATCTGTTGTGGACCAGACGTTTGAACTTTTTGAGAGACAAGGAATTAAAAGTTCCTTAATTGTCTTTAGTTCACTTTGTTTTATTGTTTAAGATCGCCGCAACATGTCCCCCGCAACAAATCGCGGGGGCATGTTGCGGGACAATTCCCCTGTTGAGGACACACGAGGGGGACATGTCAGAGAACGAAAAGGAAAATAAAATAACGTTCTTTGATTGGTTTATTTTAATTTTGTCGCAGGGACTATAGTTGCTGTTTATACGACGGGACATGTTGCGGGGACAACATTTTGTCCTGCGACAAGACTTGGCATGGTTACGACGGGATTTGTCCCTGCAACATGTCCCGCGACACGTCCCGTGATTTGTCGCCTGGTGTGATCCACCTGCATTATTGTCGACACTTTAATAGTTCTCACACTGTATTGATGAGGTTTTAATGTCCTCATACGCGCATATTATTGTTGTCTAGTGTCGCCACGATTATTGTTGAGGCTTTAATGGACTTCACATATTAGCTATTGAGGCTTAATGGTTTATAACATTAATGTTGAGGCTTTACTACAGTACAGGTATGCTCTCCATCAATCATTGTTTAGGATTTACTATGCTCCCCACAGTTCATTTTTAAGGAGTTTTACACGACACGTTATTATTGAGGCTTTACTATGAAATCTATACATTATTGTGGAAGGTTCCATACATCATTATCAAGGCTTTAATGGTCCCGATGCACACATTATTATTGAGACTTTACCAATATGGTCTCCATGCACACTTTACTATGAAAACTATACTTGATTGAATGAAGATAAAGGACGTATAGTGTCTGTATATATCCCTACGAACGAAGGATGTTTGTAAGTAATACCATGTTTGCCTAAATTTATTTTGTTCTTATAAGTAATATACCTCATTAAAATTAATTTCCACTAATACAACCTCTACTGACCTCAAAGTATAATAATAATAATATTTTATTATCCATCTTAAATTTACAGTTATAAAAAAGAAAAAAAAGATAAAGATATAGATAAAGATAAGATAAAGATATAGATATAGATAAAGATAAGATATTTTAAAGATATAAAATAGAGTATAAACTATAATATTACAACTGGAGAGATTAGAGACTAAAATCATAATTGATCGGCTCTTAGCCAGCTTTTTCAAATTTTAAAAGGATTTCTCAGTTTACTTTTCTATAGGGGAATAACATTTTTGTAGTTAGAGATTTAGGCTGCGTTTACACTAGAGAAAAAGTATCCGGATTCATATTGTTTTGCATCCTCATGGGAATAAAAAACAATACGAATTCGATAACTTTTGCTCTACAGAGTGTCCCAAAAAAAGGCTACCTTTTCAAATTCAAATGAGCGTGTTAATTCAAACAACCTATTGTGTTTAATATCCCATGTGTATAAAACTGTGTGTTTTTACGCATTCGTAGTTCAAAAGCGATAATGAATTTCAAAGAACTACAATAGGTTGCTTGAATTAACATGCTAATTTGAATTTGAAAAGGTAGCCTTTTTCAAGCAACCTATTGTAGTTCTTTGAAATTCATTATCGCTTTTGAACTACGAATGCGTAAAAACACACAGTTTTATACACATGGGATATTAAACACAATAGGTTGTTTGAATTAACACGCTAATTTGAATTTGAAAAGGTAGCCTTTTTTTGGGACACTCTGTATATTCAATTCACTCAACCCCGCGTTTCCCGGGATCCAAGCTTTAGGAATGTACAGGATATACATCCGTATAAAGAACAAAGAAAACCAACTAAAATTTGAAGTAATAACTATAATACACTTCTTTTATTGTATTACTTATAAATATACACCACTCATGCACATGTATATACATCCCTCGTCCGTTTTGCGATGAGTATATACGGACACATCCCTGAATTTGAATCCAAACAGTATATTTAAGAACATATATCAATCACATTCTTACACATTCAAATAATAAAATAGTCCATCATAGAATTTTTATTTGGGTTATGGTTATATGGTTAGGGTTTTTGTTCTTGTAAAGCTTCTGAATCCCGAGAAAATAACTTTGATGTGTCTAAGAAGATGCCCCCACACATCATTGTTGAGGCTTTAATGATCCTCACACTTTATTGTTTAGAGCTTTACTATAAAACCTATACATTATTGTGGTGGCTTTAATGTCCCACACATTATTGTTGTGCATGTGTTTTAATGGTCCCATACATCATTGTTGAGGCTTTGATTATCCTCACACATTATTGTTTAGAGCTTTACTATAAAACCTAACATTATTGTGGAGGCCCTGCATGCAACTGCGCAACTCAGACAGTCGAAAATCGTCGAGCCAAGTTTATGTCGGCTAACCCTAACCCCCCCCCCCCCGACTAACCGGGGCGATTTTGTGCAACCCTATCCATCACCCACCCACTCCCCTAAAAGGCATGTGTGTGCGTTTTAAATTGCAGGTGCCAGGTTTAGGACTGCATTAATACTTTCCAGCGCAATACGTAGATTATAAACAGTTTGTTAAAATGAACTTTGATTGTTTATACTTTTGACATTCATATATATATGTACTGTTGGCATTCACAGATAACTTGGCATACATAGATAACTTTGCATTTATTGGTAACTTAGCTTTGGATTGGCATTCATATCGCTGTTTGATCGCAGAAGAACCTGTGTCGAAATTGCTCATTGTGTAGGTTTACTGCGATCGATAGTATCGTTGTGTGCAGTTGTAAGCGTTGTAACTTGTGAGCATACTTACGACAGTTGACAGCCACATCGCTGATCAACTATTTAGTACGGTAAATATCACTTGCGAAATGCAAAACAACTTGATCGAAGGCAATAGGTATTCTGTGGCTTTGGTCAGAACTTGTGTTTAGGAGAACGTTTGCAAAGCCTAACGCGGGATTACACAATTTTGGGTGGCGAAAAAAATATATAATTATAACATTAGTAGACCGTCGAGGATATATAATTATGAACATTTCAGGCTTGAGTAGGAAAGATGTTGACAAGTTAACTATTTCAAAATTGTTGTGGAAAATATATAGACCTTATTCCAAAATGGCTGCCAATTTAATATTCATTTATGTGCATTTAAATTACCCTTATAGCCTCGTTTCAGAAGAAAATAAGGGCTATAATTTCTATAAAACTAAAGAATATTAAATTGGACTCCATTTTGCAATAAGGTCTAGGAGTTTAGAAAAAAAATGAGGATATATTGAACAGGTCATTGAGGATTGTTTAGGGCAGAAATCATAACTTTGAAGTTAATTTTAATTTATTCACAATTATTATGAAATTAAATACTTTTAGGGAAAATATAGTCATGAACAAACCAAAACTTATGACCTTATGCTATATAATTTGAATAAACTGCATTGCAAAACATCGGCAGATTTAGACACTTTTAAAGCTAGGAAATTTAAATCTAAGAAATGTTAATAAGCGGTTAAAGAGAAAACCAGAAAGCATTTGAAATTTGAAATGACGTTGAGATTTTGAGAAGTAAAACTGCCGGATGAATTAAATGCTACCACTGAAATGACATAATTTCGATCTCATTGAGTAAATATATTCATTGTCACAATGGATTGGATAGCTTGTGTAGGGTTTTGTTAGGAAGACTCGTGAAATAAGCAGTTAATGTCTACGCATTTTTCTTGAGTATAAATGCTCATGCTCAATTTTTTTTAGTACATTTTACTCAAAACTAGTTTTTTCGTTTGAGAATATGTCCTTCGCCGCCGCATATAGTGATTTTGTTCAGTGAATATGGCGGCAAATTTAAATATTCCTTTATGTGCATCTAAATTAGCATTTATGGCCTCGTTTGTGTGTTATAGCAATTCAAAAGAATCTTTGCTTCCTAACGAGATTGTAAAGCTAATTTATATGCACATAAAGGAATATTTAAAATGCAGCCAATATGAAAGAAGTCTATAGATTACCATTAAAAGTCAAGTATTATAAAATAATCATTGATTCATTGTCAGGTTAAGGCATTGT
>JAYKKM010000032.1:1450000-1495000 GCA_035772405.1 Chrysogorgia sp. JL179-B06 | reverse complement strand
TAAATAAACAGTCAAAAGGTTGCTAAAAAACTCGGAAAACACATCACGTTCCGCGAGAAGTACTTCAACCAATGAAATTTCGATTTAGATAAAAGGCACGCGAGTGACGTTGCTTTGCACGAACAGCCGCGTAAACAGTCCAAAGGTTACTGCCCAATATGTAGCTGTCCTACATCGTAAAATATTGGGCTGCCACGCGATGCTAATAGAGACAATTGATTGGTGGATTCAATACTGGATTCTGTGTGAGTGTATAATAATATTGCTTATTGGATTCATATTACAAAATATTTAAGTCGATAATTAAATATTGGGCGAGAGCGAAGTCGAGACTTAAATATTTTGTAATATTGAGCGAAGATGAATCCAATGGGTGTTTTATTATATCGAACAAAATATCTTCGTAATTCCAAAAGGTTGCTGTCCAATATGGTGCTGTCCTACATCGTAAAATATTGGTCTGTCACGTGATGCTAATAGCGACAATTGATTGGACGATTATATGTGAGGGTATAATAATAAAAATAAGTTATATTATCCACGCCACTGACATGTCGATTAAAGTCTACCTTAATCAGCGCAAAATTCACACACCATTTTTTAATTTATTTTTTAATTTTGAGCAAGTGATTGAAGGTTTCAAACTTTCATCGACTAACGGATTTCATAGTTTCTGTTATATTACGCATGCATGGGGTCTATTATTATCAAGTTACAGAAATTCTATAACTTACCTGCAGGTCGTGGTTTAAGCGTTACTGCCGACAATATCCAATAGTGTTTCGTAACATCGCCTGATCGATTTTTAGCTTCACATATATACATCCCATTATCCCGGAATAGAACATTCGTAATTGTAAGATTATTTCCAGAGACCTTGTACTTGTTATTGTCAGAGACTATTGGTCTATGTCTAGGTATACGATAAAAATCGTAACTTACTCCTTTCAGGGGACATATTAGGGAAACATTAGATCCCGGCGATACGACTTGAATGTCTGGGCATATTGCGAGACGGCTTTTGAAAAAAGAACCTGCCAAAGTAAACAGGAGAATATATCAATGAAATAACTAAATTTATTATATCGCCCAACGGGGCTCTTTCTCGACATATTAAGAATCGAAATGAAAACGTATAGCATCATTCCAAGTTAGTTTTATGGAGTAGGTATTAGTGTTAGTATATGCAGGATAACATGTATTATTTAGGGTTAGTATTTGGGTTAGGGTTAGTATTTTGGTTTAAGCATTAAAAGGTTGGTATTTGGGTTAGCATTAAGGTTAGTATTTGGGTTAGCATTAGGGTTGGTATTTTGGCTAGCATTAGGGTTGGTATATTAGGGTTAGCATTAGGGTTGGTATATTTGGGTTAGCATTAAGGTTGGTATATTTGGGTTAGCATTAAGGTTGGTATATTTGGGTTACCATTAAGGTTGGTATATTTGGGTTAGCATTGAGGTTGGTATTTTGGTTAGCATTGAGGTTGGTATTTTTGGGTTAGCATTAAGGTTGGTATATTTGGGTTACCATTAAGGTTGGTATATTTGGGTTAGCATTAAGGTTGGTATTTTGGTTAGCATTGAGGTTGGTATTTTTGGGTTAGCATTAAGGTTGGTATATTTGGGTTAGCATTAAGGTTGGTATTTTGGTTAGCATTGAGGTTGGTATTTTTGGGTTAGCATTAAGGTTGGTATATTTGGGTTAGCATTAAGGTTGGTATTTTGGTTAGCATTGAGGTTGGTATTTTTGGGTTAGCATTAAGGTTGGTATTTTTGGGTTAGCATTAGGGTTAGCATTAGGGTTGGTATATTTGGGTTAGCATTGAGGTTGGTATATTTGGGTTAGCATTAAGGTTGGTATATTTGGGTTAGCATTAAGGTTGGTATTTTGGTTAGCATTGAGGTTGGTATATTTGGGTTAGCATTAAGGTTGGTATATTTGGGTTAGCATTAAGGTTGGTATTTTGGTTAGCATTGAGGTTGGTATTTTTGGGTTAGCATTAAGGTTGGTATTTTTGGGTTAGCATTAGGGTTAGCATTATGGTTGGTATTTTTGGGTTAGCATTGAGGTTGGTATATTTGGGTTAGCATTAAGGTTGGTATATTTGGGTTAGCATTAAGGTTGGTATATTTGGGTTAGCATTAAGGTTGGTATTTTGGTTAGCATTGAGGTTGGTATTTTTGGGTTAGCATTAAGGTTGGTATTTTTGGGTTAGCATTAGGGTTAGCATTGAGGTTGGTATTTTTGGGTTAGCATTAAGGTTGGTATATTTGGGTTAGCATTAAGGTTGGTATATTTGGGTTACCATTAAGGTTGGTATATTTGGGTTAGCATTAAGGTTGGTATTTTGGTTAGCATTGAGGTTGGTATTTTTGGGTTAGCATTAAGGTTGGTATATTTGGGTTAGCATTAAGGTTGGTATTTTGGTTAGCATTGAGGTTGGTATATTTGGGTTAGCATTAAGGTTGGTATTTTTGGGTTAGCATTAAGGTTGGTATATTTGGGTTAGCATTGAGGTTGGTATTTTGGTTAGCATTGAGGTTGGTATATTTGGGTTAGCATTAAGGTTGGTATATTTGGGTTAGCATTAAGGTTGGTATATTAGGGTTAGCATTAGGGTTGGTATATTTGGGTTAGCATTAGGGTTAGCATTAAGGTTGGTATACTTGGGTTAGCATTAAGGTTGGTATTTTTGGGTTAGCATTAAGGTTGGTATACTTGGGTTAGCATTAAGGTTGGTATATTTGGGTTGGCATTAGGGTTAGCATTAAGGTTGGTATATTTGGGTTAGCATTAAGGTTGGTATTTTGGTTAGCATTGAGGTTGGTATTTGGGTTAGCATTGAGGTTGGTATTTGGGTTAGCATTAAGGTTGGTATATTTGGGTTAGCATTAAGGTTGGTATATTTGGGTTAGCATTAAGGTTGGTATATTTGGGTTAGCATTAAGGTTGGTATATTTTGGTTAGCATTAGGGTTAGCATTAAGGTTGGTATATTTGGGTTAGCATTAAGGTTGGTATATTTGGGTTAGCATTAGGGTTGGTATATTTGGGTTAGCATTAAGGTTGGTATATTTGGGTTAGCATTATGGTTGGTATATTTGGGTTAGCATTAAGGTTGGTATATTTGGGTTAGCATTAGGGTTGGTATATTTGGGTTAGCATTATGGTTGGTATATTTGGGTTAGCATTGAGGTTGGTATATTTGGGTTAGCATTAGCGTTAGCATTAAGGTTGGTATATTTGGGTTAGCATTATGGTTGGTATATTTGGGTTAGCATTAAGGTTGGTATATTTGGGTTAGCATTAGGGTTGGTATATTTGGGTTAGCATTAAGGTTGGTATATTTGGGTTAGCATTATGGTTGGTATATTTGGGTTAGCATTAAGGTTGGTATATTTGGGTTAGCATTAAGGTTGGTATATTTGGATTAGCATTAAGGTTGGTATATTAGGGTTAGCATTAAGGTTGGTATATTAGGGTTAGCATTAAGGTTGGTATATTTTGGTTAGCATTAGGGTTAGCATTAAGGTTGGTATATTTGGGTTAGCATTAAGGTTGGTATATTTGGGTTAGCATTAGGGTTGGTATATTTGGGTTAGCATTAGGGTTGGTATATTTGGGTTAGCATTAGCGTTAGCATTAGGGTTGGTATATTTGGGTTAGCATTAGGGTTAGCATTAAGGTTGGTATATTTGGGTTATCATTAGGGTTGGTATATTTGGGTTAGCATTAGGGTTGGTATATTTGGGTTATCATTAGGGTTGGTATATTTGGGTTATCATTAGGGTTGGTATATTTGGGTTAGCATTAAGGTTGGTATATTTGGGTTAGCATTAGGGTTAGCATTAAGGTTGGTATATTTGGGTTAGCATTAAGGTTGGTATTTTTGGGTTAGCATTAAGGTTGGTATTTTTGGGTTAGCATTAAGGTTGGTATTTTTGGGTTAGCATTAAGGTTGGTATATTTGGGTTAGCATTAAGGTTGGTATATTTGGGTTAGCATTGAGGTTGGTATTTTGGTTAGCATTAGGGTTGGTATATTTGGGTTAGCATTAAGGTTGGTATTTTTGGGTTAGCATTGAGGTTGGTATTTTGGTTAGCATTAAGGTTGGTATATTTGGGTTAGCATTAAGGTTGGTATTTTTGGGTTAGCATTGAGGTTGGTATTTTGGTTAGCATTGAGGTTGGTATATTTGGGTTAGCATTAGGGTTAGCATTAAGGTTGGTATATTTGGGTTAGCATTAAGGTTGGTATATTTGGGTTAGCATTGAGGTTGGTATTTTGGTTAGCATTGAGGTTGGTATATTTGGGTTAGCATTAAGGTTGGTATTTTTGGGTTAGCATTAAGGTTGGTATTTTGGTTAGCATTAAGGTTGGTATATTTGGGTTAGCATTAAGGTTGGTATATTTGGGTTAGCATTAAGGTTGGTATATTTGGGTTAGCATTAAGGTTGGTATATTTGGGTTAGCATTGAGGTTGGTATTTTTGGGTTAGCATTAAGGTTGGTATTTTTGGGTTAGCATTAAGGTTGGTATATTTGGGTTAGCATTAAGGTTGGTATATTTGGGTTAGCATTGAGGTTGGTATATTTGGGTTAGCATTAAGGTTGGTATTTTGGTTAGCATTAAGGTTGGTATATTTGGGTTAGCATTAAGGTTGGTATATTTGGGTTAGCATTAAGGTTGGTATATTTGGGTTAGCATTGAGGTTGGTATTTTTGGGTTAGCATTAAGGTTGGTATTTTTGGGTTAGCATTAAGGTTGGTATATTTGGGTTAGCATTAAGGTTGGTATATTTGGGTTAGCATTGAGGTTGGTATTTTTGGGTTAGCATTAAGGTTGGTATACTTGGGTTAGCATTAAGGTTGGTATTTTTGGGTTAGCATTAAGGTTGGTATTTTTGGGTTAGCATTAAGGTTGGTATATTTGGGTTAGCATTAAGGTTGGTATATTTGGGTTAGCATTAAGGTCGGTATATTTGGGTTAGCATTAAGGTTGGTATATTTGGGTTAGCATTAGGGTTGGTATATTTGGATTAGCATTAGGGTTAGCATTAAGGTTGATATATTTGGGTTAGCATTAAGGTTGGTATATTTGGGTTAGCATTAAGGTTGGTATATTTGGGTTAGCATTAGGGTTGGTATATTTGGGTTAGCATTAGGGTTAGCATTAAGGTTGGTATATTTGGGTTAGCATTAGGGTTGGTATATTTGGGTTAGCATTAAGGTTGGTATATTTGGGTTAGCATTAAGGTTGGTATATTTGGGTTAGCATTAGGGTTAGCATTAAGGTTGGTATATTAGGGTTAGCATTAAGGTTGGTATATTTGGGTTAGCATTATGGTTGGTATATTTGGGTTAGCATTAAGGTTGGTATATTAGGGTTAGCATTAAGGTTGGTATATTTGGGTTAGCATTAGGGTTAGCATTAAGGTTGGTATATTTGGGTTAGCATTAAGGTTGGTATATTTGGGTTAGCATTATGGTTGGTATATTTGGGTTAGCATTAAGGTTGGTATTTTTGGGTTAGCATTAAGGTTGGTATATTAGGGTTAGCATTAAGGTTGGTATATTAGGGTTAGCATTAAGGTTGGTATATTTTGGTTAGCATTAGGGTTAGCATTAAGGTTGGTATATTTGGGTTAGCATTAGGGTTGGTATATTTGGGTTAGCATTAGGGTTGGTATATTTGGGTTAGCATTAGCGTTAGCATTAGGGTTGGTATATTTGGGTTAGCATTAGGGTTAGCATTAAGGTTGGTATATTTGGGTTATCATTAAGGTTGGTATATTTGGGTTAGCATTGAGGTTGGTATATTTGGGTTAGCATTGAGGTTGGTATATTTGGGTTAACATTAGGGTTAGTATTTAGATTATCAATATATATAACTTAAACAGATTGACAAGACTAAAGCTACACTACATTTTGTATTCTTCCAATTCCCATGCATTGACATCACATTTTTTCATTTACACGATGTAGCTGGAGTCCTTCCCAAACGACCCCGCACGCTCGCATGTTGAATGTTAAGGCCCTTCTACTTAACAAATAGATTCCATTTTGCCGTTGTCTGTTCAGTTATAGATGCACAGATGACGTCAAGTCCCCACGAGACGATAGTCGAGTGGGACATTGATGCAGTCCTCTGTGCATCTATAACTGAACATACAACGGCAAAATGGAATCTATTTGTTTTATACAATAAAAATTGAAAACAAACCATTCAAAAGGCTTATTAGCTCTTTGGCGATTTCTGGGGCATGAAAAAAGATAAACGCAGTCGGCTGACGTGATATGGCGTGAGCTGACGTGATCCGTGCATGCATCTGTCCTCTAATAGATCATGGCCAACAACCAATGAGAATGCGCATAGTAAACAGGTTATTGTGTACGATATATCATCGTATACGATTGTCATTCTGGCGTATATTGTAGCGATTGTAATTGTATATTGTTGCGATTGCATTTCCCATCATTTCGCAAATTCTATTTTGAATGACTTTAGTATATAGTTTAGACGCTTTTAGACTTTTCACAAAAGTAAACATATAAAGTATAATTAGGAAGCTTTCCGTGTAGGTGTAAGTCTATATACTTTTCTTCAAAAATACAGCTGTTGAACATTCGAGGTCACATCGGGTCAACATTACATAGCCTCCTCCGCAGGCAACTCTGTGGCTTCTTTTTTCCAAGTCAAATCGCTTCCAAGGCTGTGCGAGCAATGTTTTGGCTGAGATTGCAGGGAAGTATAGAGATTGTAAAGGGATTGATTGGCGAAGAGGAGACAGCAAGGGATTGGTTAACATTTATTTGGCTCGGCCAAAAATGGCGAAAACAGCGTTGGAACTAAGCTATTCGACTCCGGAGGCTAGGGTCAACAGTCAACACTTTCTTCACTTATATATCTCTGCTGCGCAGGAGGGAAGGTCAACATTATTAGTGGTTGATCAGCAAGAAAACAATTGTATTTTCACACTGGTCAAAGCAGGCTTAATAACAACATATATTTTTATAGGCGTTTTTGAAGCTTGACCTTGTAGTTCTAGTCCGTATAGTTATAGTGTTTCCTATTGAGAAGCAGGAAGACGTTGACTCTTATAATTACAGTTAGCCTTTGTATTGGATTTTTTATTTGCAAAAAATATGCCATAAACTCAGCCACCTATTCTGTATTGACCTCATGCGCTCAGACGTTTTCACCATTTTGTAGGAAGAAGTTAAGAACCTTTTCTTACTCTCAGCTTCCTAACGATATGATCATTTAAAAATCGACGATATTGGTTCATGCACGCATGAATAACATAAAGGCTAACTGCGGATGCAAACGACATGCAACCGTGGACAAAGACACTTATTTTGTCTCGTATATCTCAAATATAGTGCGAGAACCGCTCGGTTGTTTTTATAGCAACATATATACTACCTGTATTTATATTCAGAGATATACTCTCATGTTCTTAATTATATTTTAGCGCGACGTTACACGGAACGATTTTTAAAGACGTTTTGTAATGTAAATATGAAATAATGTTTGCACAAACAATTTACACTAATTACCTTTTCTGATTCATTTGATTACAAACCATCGGCATCGTTAAAAATCGTTACGTGTTGGTGGATAACAGATTACTATGCCGAAGATTATTATAGCCTCGTCTTATAATATTGTCCAGTGATTGAACAGAATAAGAAACTCATTTAGACGATTTGAAAGGATTCAAAAGCTCTTTCTATGATAATTTTAGCAGTGTTATTGTGAGACCATAAATGAAGTCAGCCGTAGCGCCATTGAAAGTGGTCGAGGCATTCGGTGAATAATTATATTAGAAACTGAGGATTTAGCATTATAATTCTGCGCGCGCTCTTTTTTTTGGCCTTTTCGCGTTCGGTGTTTGGTGGCGTTCAGTGAGCTCCCACGTTCGTGGACGTTCCACGGCGGTGTTTAGTAGGACCCATAATTGTGGGAGCTTGGAGTTGACAGATCGTCCATGTACGTTTGTTTGTTTGTTTTGTTAAAAATTCAAATGATTGACCTAGATTACGAGGGATTAATACATAATGATTAATACATGGCGAAATTTCAGGCGCGACTGAAAAACACGCGCCCATTCAGCATCGACGATTATACATAGGAAATTTCGTCCTAGAGACTTTCAGCATGGACTGATATTTACGTGGTGAAATTTCAGTTCCGTTGAAAATCTCTCAGTAATCGGACCCTTCAATAACATGTAGCCATGATCTAAGAATATTTTTTACAAACGTGCATGATTCAAGCGAACGCGGCAGACCAAGAAAGAGGTCATTTTTCCGATACAATTCAACAGAGTTCAAAATGCCAATATACAACAAAACCAACGGCCAACCCAGCATCATATACACATATTTGCACAACGTCTAACGAACAAAATCGTAACGGCCACTTCAAATTACAGACACTACCATACTATCAATTTTGTTTTAGAACTTTCTTAGTATGCTCGGAATAACAACTAATGGGTCAATTTGACCTCGAATTTGACCCGCGTGATAACAGTGCTCGATCGTAGTTTATTAAATCGTGATTGTTTTCTTGTTTAAAAGAAATCAGTTAAAGTATAACGGCTGTCGTTCTCAATAATTCATGTGGTTACGTCTACCAATATTATACAGAATTTTATTCCGCACGAAACGGAACAAACAGGTTGTCATGGACTCATGGTTCGCACAAATATAAGCGTCTTCGTTTCAACTTACAGTGATTGTACTTTGATTTTACAATACTGAAACGGCTCCAAATGCAGACCACCAGAAGTAAAATATATATCTTGTCCATAGTGTGAAGTGCGTGCTTTGGATGCCTTGTTCTTGGCTTTTGGATTCCTTTCTTCTTCCGTGTTTTGCTAAAGTAAGTAGAGATCTATATCCTGCCACCAGTCTTCACAATTTATCTCACCTCGTTGAAATTGTTGACTTAAAAAGCTTCGCACCCAACGGAACCCAACGGTGACGAAGCAAGTACTTTAAAAATTTCTTAACCAATCAGCTCAATTTGAAGTGTTTTTTGAAGTGAATTTGGGAGGTGGCTACTTAATAATTTACCTTAAATGGTGTATAACGTCATTAATATTTAGCAATTCATATAATTATTAATCTTTCGTCACCTTTGATTCATGAATAAAACAAGTGCATTCTTCAAATTACAAACGACCCGTGATATTTGCTTTGAGTGGATTATTTTCAACGCCTCACCTTTCCTGTTTATGAGGAAGGAATCCGGAAGTTCAGATCAATACGAGTCAAGATAATATATATATATATATATATATATATAAAATATTAAATGCCATGGAATATTATAATATACAGAACATTATATAATATACAGGAGCCGGGGTGCTTCCTCTCCTCTTTAACCGGTATCTCCAAAATATTTATTATAGAAAATCACATAATAAACAGGTCATCGGATGTTGCCGCGGGGTGTGCCTGGGTTGGCGTTGATGAAATAAATTATATACTTACGTACTCTTGGGATTATCTAGACCATACTCCACGTTTCCATCAATCCTTTTTATTCTTTTCGCGTTGGTTGGTGTTATGGAATCTAGCGGAGCTATTTGGAAGGGATTTCAAACTTCGTAAAATGTCTCATTTCGTAGCTCTTTTTCTCTACTGCAGTACTAGATGTTATTTTGATCTGCGACACGATTAAATCGGTTTTCTTTGTTCGAGAAAAAGAAGCATCCGTTCTCAACTTCTCACCGCGGTCATTTGGTGAGACATAATTAGCTAAGGAAAAACGATAAAATATTTATGCGATAAAATACGATATGCGATATTTTTCAATAGGCACTCGGACTTTGAAATCCCGGTAAAGTCTTCCGTCTCGTGTTTGCACTATTCAAATATATCATCGTTAATTTAATCAAGTAACATTTCTCTAGCAACACAATATTGTATACAGAATGATGACAGATTTTACGTCACGCACTCACGCTCATACACTACTCTTTAATTACTCCGTAGTTTTTACTTCTATTATTAAAAGTAATTTATTAAAAGTGCCTGTAACCGTAATTTTTTATTATTGATAAACATTCTATGCGAGGTAAATAGTTGAACAGTGAAATATTTCTTTGATTTGATCTTTCCTTCAATACTTTATACAGGTTTAGTTTTTAATAATAAGTGTGCGGTCAATCCAAGAATTTACCTTTCTTTCCTGCCTTCCGCATAAACTGGTTAAAGTGCCCCTAACCTCAAAATGTTTTATTGTCTTGTTTGGAAGAACTTTTAAAATGATAAAATAACTTCTTTTGAAGATTTTTGTTTCTTTGCTTTCTTTTTTAGATATATCAGTTTGTTTGATATGCAAATGTTGGAATTTCGTCACACATGCATAATGACTTATTGGAGAAATGTGTATATCTCTTTCATTCTCGATTCTCGAACGAAATCCTGCAGTTGACGTCATATGATCATTAGCATTTTAAAAACATAAACTTGTATAAAGTATCGAAGGAAAGATTAAGTTCAAGCAGTGGCGGATATTCACGTTTTAAGGTGGTGGGGCAAAGCCTCCCAAAATGTCCGACAAGTTTGGTTGCTAAGTAACAAATTTTATTTGAAAATTTCCGACAAATTGGCAATTTGACGAAAGGTGGGGGGGCGGCTGCCCCCCCCCCCCCCATCCCACCACAATTTCCGCCACTGAGTTCAAGTTTAAATATAAATAAATAGAGATATGTTTCCATGGAAGTATCCGGTAGCCAATTGTTGCTAGAACTTTCGAGTTTCGCTACCGTCTACTCTTAAAGGACATTGGCAACAAAAATTAAGTTTTTCTAATATGAAAGAACTCGTAAAATGATAGAGTAACACCTTTTACAACGTTTTGGTATTTTACTTCGTTTTTGAAATATTTCAGTTTGTTTGATATGTAAATGAAATGGTCTCTGACGTCAGCTGCAGGGTAGAGAATTACGAGGTTGGTAATTTAACATAAGTAATTATAGGCTATTAGAAATAAGGAAAGGAAACAAGAGAGTAAATAGAGAAATAAAATGTTATTTGGTAGGAGACTAAATGAAGTTTATATTTCTTTTTAAAGCAACTTGTTTTGTCTAACTGTTTCAACATTAAATGGGTATGGTTTCCCACAGTATTGAGGCAGAATATTTGAAAGTAAATTTACCAAAATTGGTTCTGATTTTTGGACGATAAAAGTTGACATTAATTAGCTGCGCATATCTGGTTTTATAATTGTGGATATTGCCATATTGGTCATAGGTATTAAAAAATCATGAAATAAAGAAGGAATACTAGTTATTGTACAGTTTATGTGTTAACATGCCAGTTTTTCACTAATTATATATTAAGTATTTGATAATATGGAATATTATTAAATAGGAATATACAGGTTCTGCTAATAGTGTGACGTCAACCCAGGAATTTACCTTTCTGTCTCTCTTAATTTAATTAATTTTCATTTTAATTTGTCACAATATATTTACAAGTTACAAAAATACAAAAAGTGCATACAAATACAACGATTAAGACAGGTGTGACAGGACTTAAGTTTCAGGATTAAATAGAGCGAGAGAATTGTAGGATTTGAGACGAGATGGGAGAGTGTTCCACAGTTCAGCTGACCTAATAAAAAACGATTTCCGGAATTAGTCCTGTTTATGTTTTATAATTAAATTAAAGTTATTAGGCTCATAATTTCGAGATTTGTATTTTGTTTCAAAAGTGCCTAAATAATTGTTAACATCGGTAGAGATGAGACCCTTTCTAGATTTGAAGATTGATGTCAAGTCGGAGATTTCTTTACGAAACTCAAACTCTCTTGTATATAACGTTCAAGTATACACCATATCATCAATGTTTGAATTAGGTCAAATTTCAGCAGAATACAGTAGAATCTCGAAAGTAACTGCCCCTCGAAAGTAGCCGCCCCCTCGAAAGTAGCCGCTTTTTCAAACAATTACTACGAAAACCCGAAAGTAGCCGCCCCTCTTAAAGTAATCTCCCTCCGAAAGTATCCCCTTCCGATGTCTATATAACTATTGTATAAATGTTGTAACATCTGTTTAACAATGTATTTTGAATGGCATGGATTAAAACATGTATAAAACAGTAATATCAAAGATTCAGGAATTTCAGACAGTATAAGTTTGTCTTTGTCACTGTTCAGACGTCCTCTTCCATTTCGGTATCTGAATATTCGGTATCGAGTACGGTAAATCATTAGCATTAGATAAAAAGTAACAACTCTTATGCATGTCATTTAATCAAAATAAAACAAAACTTTGAAACGTTGTGCAAAATGTACAGTAGTGGTTAAAACTTGGCCGATGCTAAAAATAACAACCCGAATGTAAACGCCCTCCGTAAGTAACCACCCCTCCGAAAGTAGCCGCACTTAGAGGTCACTAATTTCGAATTGTAGCCACCCGGCTACTTTCGAGATTCTACGGTATTGTATCAGAAATGATGACTGGCTTCACATCACATCATTAGTAGTTTAAATACATAAACAGTGTATATATAAAGTGTCCGAAGGAAGCTACATCAAAGAAATATTTCGCTGTTCAACTATTTGAATGTTTATAAAAGCAAACGTATTCGCCGCGCGAATCTAATTCTCTTCAGATGTGAGACTGGAGATATTCATTTATAGTTCTACTGGTAATAATAAAAATAGATACGCAACGAGTACATGTGTCTGATGACATGAGACATAACTGAACAATGCAACTTAAAATATGAAACAAAAATAGAAGCATAATTATTGTAAATAAATATATTATCGAGATAACAGCGTATTATATATTATCGAGACTACTAGCTACATTGAAATTACTTTACAGAATATCTGTGTTGATCAGAATATCTGTGTTGCGAGATTTGAGGAAAGTGTAAAAAGTAAAACTGTCCAGATTTTGGTTGTATGTCCAAATCAGTTTGGTTGATTAGATTTTGGTTGAATATCCAGATTTTGGTCGAATATCCAGATTTTGGTTGAATATCCAGTCTGCACTTTCAGCAGATTCATTTTGATCGGCTTGCGTTTCAATAAGTGTGAAGTTATCTCACAATTTGCCAACTGAATAGTTACCCGGTAACAATGGGTGTCTCTTGAGTGAGAATCAAAAATTTTAAACTTGCCTTCATTAGTTTTAAAAGTTGCAGTGCTGCAGTTAATTGTCAATAGACAATGTTGATAATTTAATTGTGAATCCAAAAACAGATTATCGAGAGCATTTTGCAAAGAAAAAAGGTTCATCACTACTTGTCATAAACAAATCACCAGCAAACGAGTCACTATATTGTAAATGATAGAGTTTACCATGCAATGTTATGAAGTCATTTCTGGAACATCGGTCAATAACAAAAAATCTTTTTTTAATGAAATGGCTTATGTACAGTAAGTATATAAAGGCTATTTCCAGCAGATAAATTGTATTTAGGAATGGTGGATCCCACGAAGTAATATATTCTTTTTGATTATGTATTATTGCAGTCAAAGCTATTTAGTCTAAATTAATTTTCTCATATTGCCTTGGCTAAAATCAGCACATATATATAGTTTTTAGATGGATCAACAACATCATGATATGATATATGGTAGGTGCTGGATTTGCCATTCTCAATAACAGTGGAACAAATATATTTGAGCAAACCAGAACTTTTATATTGTTCTGTGAGCTATTGTAATGTTGAAAGATAAAATACACTTTGATAAAATAACATCAACATTGTTACAATGTAAAATGAATTTTTAAAATTAATACCTTGGTGACCAGAACTGCAGCAGAAGTATATTATTTTGGTTTTAACAAAGTTATTAACAAAGTTATTGTTTGCAACCAATTCTGGTTCTGTATTGTTCAATTGTAATTCCCATATTTATGAATGAACTGTCTATAGATTTATAATTTTGACAAGTGCTGCAGAGGCTAGTTTCTGCAGTCTGTTCAGTAAGTTTGTCGACAGTGACTTCGATTAGTTTGATTTTAACGAGCACAATGCGGGAATTGTCCATTACCTTGGTTAAAACGTAAAGACAAATTACCTTGGCAGTACCACTATTAAACCACATGAGTCAATCGAGTGAAAGTAGCGCCTGACCAAAATAATGTTAGACTGTCGGTAAAGTCGGTCATTTGCAATGAGATTTCCAAATGGTTCCGATAAACAACAAGGTTCAATACTAGATTTCGATATACGACAATGCAATTACTTGGTTAAATCTTAAAGACAAATTTACCTGGCAGTAACTGATTAAACCACATGAGCCGATCGAGTGAAAGTAGCGCCTGCAACACTGAAACGATCTCGGCAAACTTTCGCTATTTTCCGTAACGTGTTAAGTCATACATTAGATTTATTAGTTTATTTAATTAAAGTCAGTTCAAGGTTTTTGAATATAAAGAAGAATAAGCTATAAAAATGATAAAAAATACTAATTACGATATGAAAGATATTTTGTGTATATTATATATACAGTATGAAAGCATGTGTGCAGTGGTTTGGATCAAACGAGCTCTATAGCACTCGAAGATCGGAGAGAAAATTACCGAATAGATTTGCATTATACCATGCATATAGATTTGATAGTAGGAAGTGTCTTTATGAGGACTCGAAGACCGACAAGAACTTGCGGCTTTGTTAACTTCTATATCATTATCTTCGTTTTCCTTTCAACTGATCACTAATGATCTATAGAAACTTCTATTAATTGTTCATACAAATCGAACATCACTCGTCAGGGAGACATTAGCAGAAAAGTATTTTAGTTGATGCTTTCACAGGGGCATGAATTACTTCTCCTTTCTTGTTGATACCTACAATATATGTAGTCTGCTTTCTTGTAGAACTCCGTATTTAGGACTCATAGAGCAACCTCTTGCGTAATACTTCATGTTCCATGCTTGTATAACGTCATGTAAACACAAACGTAGACATTCACACAACAGACTTGACGGTACCCTTAAATTAGTAACATGCAAGCATCCAATTGCCTTTCAGAATAATTTTTCTTCACGACAAATACACTGTAAAAACGAAATGGTTATTTCAAGCAAAAAAAAATGGTTGAAATGTGGATCTGAGACAAACAGTTGTAAATGGTTATAACAACCAATTAATAAATGGTCGCCATTAACCACATTTAAATGGTTACATTTACCATTTTATAATGGTTGAAACTACCATTGTGAATTGTTGTAACGACCAATTTCCAATAGTAGATTTAACCATTATATTTTAGTAGAAATGATCAATTATAATGGGTGTATATGACCAATTAGATTTGGTCATTCGAAGTTGTAACCAATTAACAACAGTAGTTTTAACCTATTTAGAATAGTACCCAGGGTGGATCTGAGGTAATCAATTCTAAATGGTTGAAGTGTGTTATTTTAACAATTTTTTATTGGTTGTAGTATTAACCATTACACAAATGGTTAACATTTAAAACACAAATCTTATCCATCTTATGAAATATAACAAAAAAAAAACAAATTTGATGGAAAAAATTTAATCTAAATGCTTCCTGTTTTACAAATGTTTACAAAATTCTTAACAGCAAAAAGTGCTATATAAAGGGCTTATTACATGGATAGTCTCAGCCTGGCCGGGCTAAAATCTCAGCCCGGTAAACTGGACTGAAATTTGATCCCGGCTCACAGACAAATTGCTTAGTAGCTAAACAGAGAATGGCTTAAAATTGGACCATTGCCCTCATTGGCCAAACAAAGTTAATGAATATTTAAAATGGTTCCAGTCAAAATCAGTCGTGGAGCTTTTGTCTCATGGATTGATGTCTGTACATCATCTTCATCCTGTAATTATACATGAAATAATGTTATATTATTTTATTTTATACTATAATATTAGGTCATTATACTACAATTATAAAATAAACTAAGAAATGGCAGTTACTGTATTTACAATGTTCCATTCAGGAACATATTGTGCCTCTAAATGGAAATTGAAAAGTGCAAATGAATTGCAAACTTACAAGAATGATTTTCCAAAACATCTCCCCAGCGATAAAGTCACTTCTTCTCACCAAGCAGGTGTGGTAGGGCAGCCATAATACAGCGATTGTCCACTTCTGAAGAATAAAATTGGATTTTTTGCATGTCAATTTTATAATTAAATTATTATTAAGCTAAACATTGCTATTATGGTGATATCAGTGCAAAGTACATACAGAAACTGAATGTGCAAATTAAACAATGGCACTGGAAACAGATGATGTTAATGATTTTAAGAACACACGATGCTTTATGTGTATGAAGTGTTAGTGACAACTGACAACCTAGCCATTAGGGATGTGCCAGGGCAAAATCTAGATGTTTGACACTATCTGGTAAAATGTTGTGGTCCAACACTGGGAATAACTTACAGTGTGCTAAAAGTAAATCATAAGATATAGCTATGGTAAAGACAAAAGACTGATAATAAAGACTAAAGAGATGGTACAGAATAGAGATAAAAACTCCATTACTCATGATTTGTAATGGTCTACTAGTTAGTTTCTATGTAATCGCAGTGCAAAAACTTGTTATCACAGTGCAAAAATCTGTTATTACAGTGCAAAAACTTGTTATCACAGTGCAAAAACTTGTTATCACAGTGCAAAAACTTGTTATCACAGTGCAAAAACTTGTTATCACAGTGCAAAAACTTGTTATCACAGTGCAAAAATCTGTTATTACAGTGCAAAAACTTGTTATCACAGTGCAAAAACTTGTTATCACAGTGCAAAAACTTGTTATCACAGTGCAAAAATCTGTTATCACAGTGCAAAAACTTGTTATCACAGTGAAAAAATATGTTATCACAGTGCAAAAACATCATCATTGAGATAGAGAAAGTTCTATGTGTACCATACTGAACTTGTCAAGTGAAAACTTGTCATTTTGTGCTGTACAGACAAGCAAGTTTAAATTTAAGTTTGAATTAATATTGTCTCAAACATTTTCCTGTTAGTATGTTATTAATAAGTAATAGTATGATTTTTCGTGCAATTTGAAAAAAAAAACACTCGTGAGTTTTTCAAAGACCCCAAATAGCACTTGTCCTTCTGACTCGTGCTATTTTGAGATATTTGAAAAACTAACTTGTGCATATTTGTTTCCAAATTGCACTCAAAATCATACTATTACTGTACCTATACAAAACCAGTAAGAGTGCTACATATTAAAATAATAATGCATTATGATAATGGTCAACAGAAAGTAATCATGTGAGAGTGATAAACAAGAAATTTCACCCACTCAACTCTTTCATCTTATTAGATAATTTATGATGGCTGTAAAAAAGAGCATGGGAAACCTCTTTGTTTATTATTCTCATATTCCTTTCTGTTAGCTGTTTTACTTTCACAGTAAGGTGCATCAAATTTTGGTGTGACAAACATTATACTGGTTTTGGTAGTATCACTTACCCCATTCCCTTTCTTTTCTTGAAGAGGGGTAGAGACACTCTTACCCCATTACAGTCAAATGTCTTAAAATAAATTCAAATAAAGAACTTATCAATGAAATTGCTGGTTAAATAGTAAAAAATTGCTAAAAAAAAGGCCCATACCACTAAACAAGAGATTAGCGATTAATTTAAGTGACAAAATTCCCCTTAACCTCAAAACAACTTAGACCCTAACCCCCTGCCTAATGAGTTTTCTAACCCTAACCCCAGTTAATATGACTGCTGACCAACAAGAGACCACTGGTGGGCACTACACAGCTAAAAATCGCACAAGTTGTTGCAATGTTGTTGGCTGAACAATACTGTAACAAGGCGGCTATCATGCGTGAACAACATTGTTGAACGAACAATGTTGCTCATCATTGTTCCAACAACATTGTTCACAGGGTGCAGCACAACATTGTTCACGCCTGTTGACAACTTGCAACAGCTTGTGGATTTTTCGCGTGTAGAACAACCACTGAGACCAATTAACCGTGAGGGAACTGGGACTAGCCCTAACACAACCCTAATCCTAACCATACATTAGGGTTACCTAAACCATACGCATGTCATGTAGGGTTAGGATTCAACCCGGTCTCTTCCTTAAATTAACTATTATCCTTAATTTACAAATCGCTCTGAATTAAGGATAATGGTTGTTAATCTAATGCTAGAACCCAACCCCAACACAACAAAGATCCTAACCCTAACCGCCTAATGGTTTTTTTTTAACTAATCCCCCGTCAAAATGTTCTCCATCCCTAGCCCCCGACGCATCCACTCCCCTACTTGGCTAGCTAAACTTATAAACAAGTGAGAGATACTAAGCTTGTGGGATAGTAATTGACTAACACACGCATGTGCGACTTTCACGATCGCCTCTAAATTAACCATTATCCTTAATTTAGAGCGATTTGTGAATTAGGGATAATGGTTAATTTAAGGTAAGAGATCGTGTTGTAGGATTATGTTAGGGACTGAATAATAAGCATATTTATTTTCTAGTCCCAGTTCCCTCGCAGTTAATTGGACCACTGACCTATATATAACCTCAATATAATATATATAACCTCAATATAATATATATAATATTAGTCCAATTATATATAGATCAGTGCCCGTGACACAGTAAAGGCACTTAAATACGTTGCCACGATTATTTGACATCACAACCAATCAGCAGGCTTCTTCGCTCGAATCATATGACACTTATGTCCTACCCAGTCTTTTGGTGTCGTTTAGGCGCGAAATACGAATGGAAAACGTTCAACGCTAGCTTTAATAGCAACAACTATAAACTCAAAGTTATATCGCAACCTTTGCTTAATTAGCGGCATATATCTCAAAACTTCTAAATGATGAATACTTACCAAGCCAGTGACTTTGCTCCATACAGAAATGCATTTTTTCCGTAGCTTTAGTAGAATCGGGTCATTGTTGTGAGGACAATGAGGTCATTCATCTCGAGGCCAAAAAGTCTTCCCCGTCAACTTGGTTTTCTATAAGCAGTTTAAGGTCGCTCGTAAAGTGTATCTCACTATTGTCGTAAATCAAAGGATACTTTATAATAACATATATATAATAATTGATACATTCTTGTCGAAATGGCCATATTTGACAATAATTTGAGGCCGAACGAGTTGTTTATCGATTCGAGTCACGCTAGTTAATATTGACGCTTGTTCGGAATATTTTCTGCCGTTTATTCCGTAAAACCATTCAATGAATAAAATAATCGTGAACGCGAAAGAAACGAACATTTATAGTTAAACACTTAAATGCAATGTTCTGTGCTAGTGGATTATATACTTGGACAAAACGTCACAAACGCAACGCGGTATGTGACTAATATCTTACCTTTGAAATATGCGTCCATCAGTGCGCCCAGGTTTGACTGCTCGAGGAGTTTTAAAATGTCTTCTGATGTTGATGCTTCGTGTATCGTTAAGGCCATCTCAAACAATAATTATCGCAAATAATTATAATAACAATAACGCAAATGATTTCTGAAGCCGCACGAGCAGCCCAGTGTTATTAAATCCACTGTTTGAACGAATATGGATGCCAACGGGGTCAAGTCACTAAAGTGGCAGATGAGGCCAACTCCTGTCATGCGGGCAGGCAAATAAACCAATCAGCGACGGCGAAAATGGCCCCCAGTGCCTGCCGCTGACCACCCAGACTGTTGTGCCAGTTGGGAGAATAATAATAGTTCATTTCACTCGAAATTCAGTCGATAGTTGATAGATCCACGATAGATCTGACATTCCGATTTAGTTTAAACCGTCGAAGGCTTTCCGCTGGAGAACATCATTTACTGATTGGGAAGACGTTGTACCGGATTACAGGAGCTGATGAGCTATTCGTCCCGAAGTTCGCAAAGATTGGCAAGCATTTTGCTCTCAGGTATAGCGTTTCCTTTGTTTCTTCCTGCCCGAGCAATTGCAAATGATTTCAGTTGTTTATTAATAATCACGCGCGAATTTGCCTAAGTTCGGCATCTTCCACAAACTTTGAAGTTCATACCTTTTAAATTTATTGGGCTAGTATTTATTGGACTATATTTACAAAATAATACAAAACACAACTGCAGCTTTTGTATTAAATTTATTCATGGTTTTCCCCAGTTGACCTTTATTTTTGAGACTCATTTAATATGCATTGCATATCTGACTTCGCCATTTTAGCCAAATAAGCTGTACGTGTCATTAATATAGCCTTTGGTGGTGGGGATTTGATATTTATTGCATTTCATTTATGCTGACATTAGAGTAATAAGCCAGGCCTATAGATAAGTAATGCATTAATAATACATTACTATCCGATTCCAAATCTTGATTTTATCTGTCGAATGCCTGGACCAACTATACCAGTTTCAGTCAATGGGCCATTCCATTTAATATCCGCATCCCCCCTATTGAGGGGTTGCTTCACAACCTTTGGATAAAAAATTATTTGTCGCCTCTAGGATAGATTTTAACCTAGTCTCCCCTAGGATATCTTCATTTACCCCTTGTATATTGTTAAAACACTAAAATATGGGCCAATTTGCTCTTGAACAAGAACATTCTTAACACTACTTAATTTTTACTTCAATTTAATTTATATAATATATATATCCCGGCATTACCACCACTGCATATATACAGAACTCGTGACTGGGCTCTCGGCAACGGCTTCCATGGCTCGGTAGTCAGAGCACTGCACTAGTATCGCAGGGTCGCGGATTCAATTCCAGCCTGAAGGCCTTGAAGTTGCATTTTTCGCAACTGGTCCCGGTTTGGTCTTAAAATGTATGTATTCGAACACTCGAAATTTTCCTTCACCATAAATCCTTTCAACATGTAGTTTGATCGAGTGAAATGCCAAATATTACCTATAATATACCCAGAATCTTATCCCGGCATTACCACCACTGCATATATGCAGAACTCGTGACTGGGCTCTCGGCAACGGCTTCCATAGCTCGGTAGTCAGAGCATTGCACTAGTATCGCAGATTCAATTCCAGCCGGAAGGCCTTGAAGTTGCATTTTTCGCAACTGGTCCCGGTTGGTCTTAAAATGTTGTATTCCAACACTCGAAATTTTCCTTCACCATAAATCCTTTCAACATGTAGTTTGATCGAGTGAAATGCCAAATATTACCTATATATATATATATATATACTGTATAATATATATATACTGATGGGGTCCGCTCGAAACGTCAGTATCTCGTCACTAAATTATTGGCAAAATAAATATATGATAAATAAAATAAATACCTTTTGCTATATTATTTAAAACACTGTCTACGCAGCACTCTACTTTTATATATATATATATATATATATATAAATTATGGATAATTTTTTGGAAATTCCTTCCGATAAATTGAGATTCAAGAACCCATAGGACATCCAAATCCCTCAATAGGGGGGTGAGGCTTTCCATGTCAGAATCACTGGAAAATGTTTCAAGTGTTTACTAGACATATTGATGAACTTTGATATTGAGTGAAACAGGCAGATATATTGCTGTTGCTATTTTTACTGCATTGGTATTTCTACTGTGATGACTTGACCCGGCTAGTCTTTCAAATATTTTGGTAACAAGAGCATAATTTTGATGAACTCCCCCTGGAATAGTAATTTTTTTTGACTAATGTAAAAAATTCCTGGATCCGCCCCTGTTTACTACTGAGAAGAATTAATGAACAATCGCACACATGTTTGCCGAAATATTCATAATACCACAAGTGCGAAGCATGCGAATTCATAGTTTACGAAATTTTACTACGAAGCGGAAAAACTGATGTTTGTAATTAATATTAAAATCCAACATCCCGGATGTAATTTTTTACTAGCCAAGGGTATTTACAAAAAATACCACAATAAAAAAATTTAAATACCCCTAGTAAAAAAATTTAAGTTTAATATTGATGACATTAGCCAATCAGGAATGAGTAAAATTGATTGAAATGGTATTTGCTGCCTATGGCAGCATACCAGTCTTGACTTGGGTTGCTGTATCCTTGTGCCCAGATCTCTTTGTGGACCTATGTACAGTATAGTCAATGAAATCTCGATTTGTGTAAATTGCCCTCTGTTGAGATGTTCAGTTTTATGACGTTTTGTGACGTAGAAGTTTTATCATGTGTATTAAATTTCCTGCCTTTCGCCGTTCAGAACTTGTCAACGCTGTGAAGTTTGAACGATCTGTTCTGCCTTCAGTGAGGAAGTATAAGACGACTAAGATTATGTGTACTGTACTTAATTTTTCTTGTTGAATGCTCACCAAACAGAAAATATGGCTCAGTGACTGCGAGGTATCTGTGATTTCTTGCCATCACAGCATCACTTGTCATGGGCTAAATATATCATGATATCAAATTGTTTTGTTTGTGAATACAGTTTTCCTTCTATTTTAGGTGTATACTTAATGCAATGTCTGGTAGCAACAAAATAATAATGAACAGTTTGTCAGTTTGTCTCAATATAAATGCAGTATCACTTCCTTCAACAAGGAAACTAAAAGAGACATGTTTTTTCTTTACTGTGAATTAAAGCATATGAATACACCATCTCCTCAATCTCTGGCACTACGTCTATTTATGCTATGATCACATACAACTACAAACATCTAACTTGGATTTGAGAAAATAATTATCTACAGTGGTTTCTACAATTGATTTGTGCACAAAGCTGTAAAACTACATATGTAATAAACTGTACATCATGGAATTATTTACCTCAACTTTGTGAAAACTCAGTGGACAATGGAAATTATTTGTTTGCAAGTTCTTTGGGAAAATAAAATACAGTAGTTGCAGTGGTGTATTCCCAAACGACAACTACATTATATGTGGAGTCGTGCACATGTGCAATGAACTAATACATCACAGAGAGTATTGTATTCTCAACAAGAACTCCAATAAAAGTTAGACAATATAAACAATGGATCAACAATACCAGAAACATCTGTTACATACCATTTCTGGTTTTTATTTTGTCAGTGCTTTGCTTTGCCATCACATATCAGACACTTGCAATTCCACTGACAGTTTTACCACAGTACTAAAGAAGCATGATTTATAGTGGCAGTGATTTATCGGAAATTTGTTTACCAAACATCAAACATAGTCATAATTTATGAATACTGTGTATGCAGTCAAATTCAAAAGCCTTGCCAATTATATTCAGATAAGTGATAGTTATTTGTAATTTAAGTCTGCTGTATTTAAATATAATAAAATAATTGAAAACAATGTGTATAGTTATCCATGGTACAGAGTATAGAGTAGGAGCTGTGGTATCTACTGGAATATCAGATGACCAGATTCCTGAATTTTCATTGATTAAAAACATTGTTGTCAATGTGCAGAATAATGTTATTTTTTATCTGACAAAATTTACTACAATTGAATTTGTTCCACATTTTCATGCTTTTAAAGTTTGCAGCGAAGCGATTAGTGATAATTTCTTTTCCTCACAAAAAGAATTTCTGACATATATGCCAGCACATGTAATTCATCCTTTTGGTACTGAACACAGAAATGGTGCTTACTATATTGCACCAAGATTCAGTATATGTATTATATAATGTATATAATTTATATTATGTATTAGTATAGGAAATAACACAGTTTGAGAAGAATTAATGAAAAATCACATGTGTGTTAGGTGAAATATTCATAATACCACATGTGGTTAGTATTTTGCCAAACACAAGTGTGATTTTTCATTAATTCTTTGAGAACAAATGTTATTTCCTTTTAATACTTTTTCAATCAATTTTATGCGAATTCATAGTTTACCAAATTTTACAAAGAAGCGGGAAAACTGATGTTTGTAAATATTAAAATCCAACATCCCGGATGTTATTTTAAAAAACTATTTTAATATTGAGGTCATTAACCAATCAGGAATGAGTAAAATTGATTGAAACGGTGTTATAATGTATATAACTTAAAATATTAAATTTGTTTAAAATTGACCATTGTTTTTTGTTGATAGTAACATTGTGTATTGGTTAATCTTAACCAATTTAAACCGGGGTTATTTAACCAATTCCACTTGGTTATACTAACCACCTATTATTATTGGTTACATTAATCACTGTTTTTTGGTTGAAACCACCATTTTACATTGGTTAATATATAGCCAATTTTGAGTGTTATTTCTACCAATTGGTTAATATTTTAACCAATTTAAACCGGGTTATTTAACCAATTCCATTTGGTTATACTAACCACCTATTATTATTGGTTACATTAATCACTGTTTTTTGGTTGAAACCACCATTTTACATTGGTTAATATATAACCAATTTTGAGTGTGTTATTTCTACCAATTGGTTAATATTTTAACCAATTTAAACCGGGTTATTTTACCAATTCCATTTGGTTATACTAACCACCTATTATTATTGGTTACATTAATCATTGTTTTTTGGTTGAATCCACCATTTTACATTGGTTAATATATAACCAATTTTGAGTGTGTTATTTCAACCAATTTGATTTGGTTATAACCAATTTAATTGGTTGAAATAACCATTCCGTTTTTACAGTGTACAAGCCACCTATCAAATACACAGGAGGTAAACAAACTAATAATTAATGAGATGCGAAAATTTTAAATCGTTTGCATGCAGTCAATAGAGGGAGGGATCGAGAACTGGTCAGTGTAATGGTTATTTAATATTCATGGCTATCAGCGGTGTAGCCTGCGTACAGACGCTCGCGGGCGCAAAAAGGCGGCGCTAAGTAGCGTCTGTGCATCAGAGCCAAATTGTGTGTTCTGTAATTTATGCCGATTATTCGCAATGCTTATAGATTGTGTTTATGCCTTATAGTATAGACTTGCTCCAAGTCTGCCTCTTGATTGTCTCGGGTTTATTTAAAGACGGGTTTGTTTCGAGAAGACGGGTTTATTTCGAGAGTGGTTTGGTTTCAAAGACGGGTTTGTTTCAAGGTTTTGAAAAGAACCTGTCTCGAAACAAACCCGTATTCTCGAAGTAAACCCGTCTTTAAACAAACCCGAAACAATCAAGAGGCAGACTTGGAGCAAGTCTATGCTTATAGCAACTAACGAGTATTCACTAAAAGTTTAAGAAATCATATGAAGAGCAAACTTAGTTCTAATAGACAAATAGGACAAGCTGAAAAGCTAAAACGAAACAGCATAACGAGAATCGGCACTCGACGGCTACCTTGAAATATCGCGGTATGATTAACAATTCGATTCCCGCATCTCTTCGACTGTTTGATCATCCTCGAACCAAAATTATGCCGACTATAAACAGTCATCCTTTGAAAGTATTAGCAAACTCTTTAATAGTCTCGTTTACAAGGAAACGTTGGGCGGCTCATGACAAACTGTCAAATTGGTAAACAACATGACGAACATTGAAAACGGAAGTAGTTCTTAACCAATTGAATATCACGATTAACTAAATTTTCTAAGCGACCAATCATGGTCTACTATTTAAATTCCTTATAGTAGCTACGTCACAGAACACGATTAACGGTGCTGGTTCATAGTCTGTGTTTTTCAAATTTCAGACTATGACGTAGTCTATCAGCGGTGTAGGAAACAAAAATATGAAAAGGAATGAAAGTCCCTGCAAAAAAATAAACAAAAAATGTAGGAATTTAAATAAAAACATTCGTTAAGGCCATGGGGATATGTGGTGGCAAGTTTAAAAATGAGACGCTTTTCTGGCGCGTTTGCGGTTATCGTTACAACCCTCGAAAGGATGGAATCACTACGGGTTTGTCAACATCGTTGTCCCTTACGAAGATGCTGAAAGGCGTCGTGCAGTTTCACCAATGTTAATTTTTGATGTGTGAAGTTGATCGTCCAGGTTGTCATAGTCTTGAGAAAGACTATTGTTGGTGACTTCACCAACAATATAGTCTTTCTCCAGACTACAACAACCTGGATGATCAACTTCACACATCTAATGACACTCCTAGGTTCAAACCATTTACTTTAATGTTAATTTTAGGACTTTAATTCGCAAGGAATGCAATAAATAATGGTGGTGGAAGTATGATGGATACTGTGGTCGGATTTAGGGGCAGTAATGACTGTGCTATATATAGGACTTGAGGAAAGGGCATGTGTAGCAGCGGGAACGACCGCAAGAAAATGTTTCCGCTGGCGGGTCCACAGGTGGTTTGTTTAAGGGCACTAGTCTATATGTACAAGAATCACAGATAGTTTTATTACGGTGAAAAAATATCGTATTAGGATCATTTTGTAAAATGTAAAATTTCCGATTAATAATATCTTGAATGAGAGGAATAGGAAGAGATACATGCATGTAAGAAAACGAACAATCCTCAAGAACATTCAACTATTTTTTTCAAAAAACTAAAAGAAGCTCTTCCTCCTTACTTCAGCGACACGAATTGTATACATAATCCAAAAGGTTTATTTATTAGTTTTCAACAAACCAGGAGCTTGTCCAATCCACAAACTCCCTAGATAACCTTCAACTCTGTTCTTTTTTGTGTGACGTCCTTCCTTTAGTTAGTATAGCTTCCGTAAACATATGCAGGGTTCTTTTTAAACCAATATTTGGTATTTAGACTCGGTTACGATGTAGAACAATTAAGCAGAAGTGGTTGAGGGAAATTTCGAGTGTCCAATTGCGAAAATGCAACATCACGGCCTTCCGGCTAGCCTATTTCCATTTTCGCAACTGATCTCGATAAATATACGTACCTAAAATGAACAGGTTTTGTGATTGGCTATATGGAATAAAAGTGGTTAGGGTTAGGACATTGGTTTCTTTGTGGTTGATTCTATTGTTTTATAGTTTAATCAACCAATCACAAAACTTGATAGTATAGGTAGGTAGCGACCCACTGATCGCGGTTGAGTCTAATAATATATCGGTTATATTCGAAATTTTCTAGTATATATATATATATATATATATATATATATATTATATATATATATATATATATATATATATATATATATATATATATATATATATATATATATATATATTATATATATATATATATATATATATATATATATATATATATATATATATATATATATATATATATATATATATATATTTATATATAAATCATAAACCGAAGCAAAACATCTCGAGAACCCAAAATATATGAGTCAAAACAAGACAAAGAAAATAAGTAATAATGGTACGGCATTTATATTTGTCTTGTTTTGACTCATATTTTGAGTTCTCAAGACGATTATGTTTTATTTTGTATTTCTTTAAACTGTCGGCTGGCTATATGGCCCGGCCTATATATTAACCGGTGTTACCACCACTAACTACCATCATACCGCGCATGGTTTAGCTCACGGCAATGGCTTCTTTTGCTCAGCGAGAAGCTGTTGTGTTTTCAGAAGCCTTGCTGTTGTGTTTTCGCGTAACTTATCCATGTTGGGTATAATAATATATATTCTAACACTCGAGATTTTTATCAACCACTTGTGCTTGTTCTATATTCCGTAAAAATTTAAAAGGTTGGAGCTTGTCCAAACCACAAACCCCCTAGATAACCTTCAGGTCTCTTCTTTTTTGTGTGACGTCTTTCCTGTAGCCTAAAATTCCTCCAATTTTCTTTCAATAAAAATTGTCAATAATTATTAGCAAATTAGCGAATTTTTACAGAGGATAAACATTTCAGTATGTAACATATTGTTATCACTATGCAGTCCTCTTTTATATATACCTAAGATCTTAAGTGTTGATTTTACTGAAGGAGGAAAACCGGAGACCCCGGAGGAAAACCCTCGAAGCATGGGATAGATCTAATAACTTCAAGATGGCGAACGACACGCCACCAGGGCCGCTTTTAACCTATACGCTGCGTGGCACATGTCCCCTCACTGGCCCCCGCAGTTAGGAATTTTGGCCCCCCAGTGAAAGGTCCCTTTCAATATTTTGAATATCAAATTTAAAATCACGAGGGCAGAAAAGCACAACGTTGTGAAATTAATATACCTTAATAAATGGATAAATGGATTAACGGTGTCGATCCTTGCAATAATACAAGCTCTCTACTTCGTATAAGTATAACATTAGGTTATTCATGGATAATGTTTGATAAATGGATTAAAATTGGGTGATTACCAACGTCATACCAATCACGTTATAATAATAATAATTTAATAATAATTTATTTGAATACGTAACGCCTATAGGATATGTATATATAATACAATTACAGGTTACTAGTCGAGTATATGTTGTTATTTTTTCCCGGTACGTATCCTACCAAATCCTGCTTTCTGATTGGCTAACGAGCGGTCCGTATGAGCCCATACGAACCGCTCGAGATAATTTCAGTTTTAAATGCGTTTTATAAGCCGTAAAATATTCTAAAAACATTTGAAAATGAACTCAAACGAGATTGAACATATTGAAAGACATATAAGTGATATTTTTATCCGGATAGAGACTTAACTCTCAATTTCCTTTGACGAAGAAAAAGCACAGACTTTTCTTTTTTGTCCACTGACTAGAAATACTGATGACGACCAAAAAAACAAGCCAAGATATTAAGGAAAAAAATAAATAAATTATTTACCGTTTTGGTCTCAAAAACGTCCCTCGGCCGACCTCGGGAAATATTTCTCCATACGGACCTCCAAACCGGTAAATAACATATATATATTGGCTATGTATTACACAATAGTAGAAAAAGTAATTGTAGTAGCTCCATATGAATATATATTACAGAATTAGAATGGGATTAATCCAGATAAATATTCGGTCTAAACTCAACTTCTTTTAGCAGACATTTAAAAATATTAAAATTATCTTCTTGACGAATTGTTAATGGTAAACTATTCCACAATCGGCTGATTATTAACGAGTAGGAATTTTTAAGCCATTTTGTTTTAAATGGCAATTGTTCAAGTTTCGTGCCGGAACCTCTAAGATTATAGCGAACTGTTCTTAACTTAAAAAATTGTTGAATGTACTGAGGTCCATGTTCTTTCCTGCATTTAAAAAGTAAAACTAGTGATTGAAAATATTTTCGGTTGGTGAGAGATTTAATTTTCGCTTGATCAAGAAGGCTTTCATAGGTATAGTAATTTACATCTTCCAGTTTTCTAGATTCAGTCTTACCAATACCCGACTACAGTATTCAAGATGTGGTAAGATAAAAGACTTGTAAATTATTAGTACATAAATATAGGCCATGATATTTCCATCACCCTCATCTTGCACGGTCAAAATAACCACGCTCTAGTAATTTCAAAAGTTGATGCAAAACTTCTCCATTCGCACATGGATTTCTCTGATAACGCTGTAGAACTACCAAAATGGACAGTGTTTTCATGGACCATATCACCATGTTCTTTGCGCAGAAATGTATATATACTTGCTAACAAGCCGGTTTCTGTTTCCGTCCCACCATGCCATCTGTACTGAAAGAACACAGGCAGCATAATTTTGCCATAATTTTACCTCCCACTTGGTCAATAAGTTTTTAATAATATCAAGTCGAAAAATTACCATTTATCTTTGTCTTGTTTTGACTCATATTTTGGTTTGCCTTTTTTGAGGTTGCCCTTTTTTATCCAGAGGCTCGTGTTAAAACCGCCCTTGACTCTTAATTTAATTTATCACTAATTAATATATCACTAATTAATTATAATTTATTCTAATTTAATATTTAATTTATTATAATTTAATTTACTCTAAATTAATTTAATTGATTTATCACTCTGTTGAACAGAGTCTCCAGACTGGGACGTTCAGTTACTAAGGCTCTGAGGACCTACAATTTAACAACGTTATCTGAGAAGAAACGAAAATCTTATCATTTACTGATGTTATTGAAACGGAGCACTTTCTCCTCAGGAACGAACCTCGACCTCTGTGTAGTAAATAGACTGATACAGAGTGTATGTTTTAACATATAACTATTTTTTTCACTTTCTATCTCACATAAACGTAGTTACCGTTCAGTCCGGCTCCAGTCAAATATCTGAAAACATGACGTAGACTACTTTAGTTTAGGCCGCAAGCGGCGCTTGCATAATCTGTAATTATATAGAACAGTATAGTTTCGTTAAGTTTAGTCAATCGAACGTTTTGTTGATTTGTTCACTATAGAACATTGTTGCGCAGAAAATATGTTAGGAATATATAGCCTGCGTACAGACGCTCGCGGGCGCAAAAAGGCGGCGCTAAGGCTGCGTTTACACTAGAGCAAAAGTATCCGGATTCATATTGTTTTGCATCCTCATGGGAATAAAAAACAATACGAATCCGATAACTTTTGCTCTAGTGTAAACGCAGCCTAAGTAGCGTCTGTGCATCAGAGCCAAATTGTGTGTTCTGTAATTTATGCCGATTATTCTCAATGCTTATAGATTGTGTTCTAAGCGACCAATCATGGTCTACTATATAAATTCCTTATAGTAGCTACGTCACAGAACACGATTAACGGCGCTGGTTCATTTTTCAAATTTCACATGAAACTATGACGTAGGCTAGGAATATAGAGCAATTTGTATTTAGACGTAATTTTGTTTTTATAGAATCTCTTTTACATTAAATTATTAAAAGAAAATCCCTCTTGTCGGTGTTTGTTAACTTTGTGTATATTCAACAAACTCTATTTTATAATGACACACTATTACACGAGGCCATTTCAGTTCCCAAACTAACCTTTCGGAAACTGGGCCGTCCTTGTAATGCCGTTTCATACTGAACTAATACAGAACTCATTCCATTGTTGCTAGCTTCAACTGAGATCTGTTTGTTTCTACTGTTAATCTCCATTTCGATGTCGACATTGAAGATTGTGTTATAAAGTATACTGAACAAAATTCCAACTCCAAATCCTGCAAAAACAACCATTAAGACAATTTTTGACAGGAAATTAATGTGCGGAGTACTTGTTGGTTCGTACCAGACAGAAAATGAAACCATGATATGATGTTTTCCAAAAAAAATACGATATGGGAAATAACTTGTATAATTTTAGATATCCCTGCAGTATCACTATCGGCTAATGTAAAATCAATAATGTGGCGAATGGAACAGGGGAAGGAAAGCAATAATAAAAGACACTTATTGATGCCTCACAACAATCCAAATCGGCTTTACGATAGTATTTTATCATCTCTACTACAATTGCCACTGCCATGTGAATACCGAGAATAATGAAGATGTACTGTCTGAAAGCATACGCAAAGATCACAATGGCTGATAACCTTGAAAGTAAAATACCAAGTTGAAACACTAGAAACACAATGACTAGTGACTTTTTTTGGAAAGTCATGGTAATTGGGTGATCCGTGAGCTTCAAGCTAATTTCTACTGATGTGATACTCCAAGCCAATGATAAAATAGAAAATATAGTCGATGTGATAGTGATCCATGGAAACGACCACTGACGAAGCATAATATATATAATTTTGTAGACACCATTGCATGCGGTGCTGACTCACTGAAAGCTTCCATGTAGCGTATCAATGCCAAATTTGCCGTGGAATCTGCACTTATCTTCTTTTCTTTAAAATAAGATTTGCATCTTTCACAAGAACAGGTAACATCGTAATTAATATTTCCATTAATACAAGGTAGGATGTCCAAGTTCTCTCTCTTCCACTGTTTGAATTTTTCGCAATATTTTTGAATCACGGACAGTTGAAACACACATACCAACATTGTATTTTTTGGTTTTCTTTCTTCCAATTACAGGATGGCAAGCCATGAGAACATGTTAACTATCATAGATCGGGCAGGATGATGATCGCAATCGTGATACCAAACCACCACAAATCATTTTGTTGATAATAAGTTATTGCAACAAAAATATCAGATCGCACGTCGAAAACATACAGCATAAGACCAATGACAAGGCGTAACAGCGATCTTTTGCCTCTCATTTTCCGTGAAATAATGTTCTTAATAAATAAAGTGAAATAAAAAAAAAAAAGTGACGAAAACAGGAAAGGAAATAGACACACAGTAAAACTGAATCAGGTGCATTCAGTCGCTAGTTAAAACAGATGTGTCAAACTGGTATAAAGTGTTTAAAGAGTTGAAGTGAAACAAAATAACCACTGTTTAACTAAATGTTTTCTGAATATATTCTAACTGCGTATAGGAATCAAATACCCATGTATTAAAGTCTTTGGTTTTTATTTTGTTTTGCTATATTTTTAAGTAAATTAGTAATATTTGCTGCCTGAAACCGACACTCGGCTTTTGTTCCTTTTACTTAAGCTGGATTGATATTTAACCCAAAGCTAAAAACAACGGAAGATTACATCTGATGTTACATATTTGAAAGTTTGCATGGTGATGAAAATTGTTTTGAATTTTGTGAGAACACATGATTTATTTATTGATAAATTTTCGACCTGTTGATCCAGGCCTTCAAGATTCAAAGCATAACGCGCAACTGAGATATTCATGAAACCACTTATATACAGTTTGAACCTTTTATCGATGCTTTGACAATTGCACCATTGATGAAAGTCGTTTCACCTGCGGCAACATTAATTATCAATATTGAATATGTAAACAGTTAAAACAATAATGGTTGCATATGTACAAACCAGGGAAGGTTTTGGGCAGGACAGTTGTCTAGGGCCTCGATCCATAAAACATAAAGCATAGGTTATGAAAGATGTTCCATGAGTTACTTGGCACATTTTCATAGTGAACGTGCTATACACACGGGCAAATTTCGCGACTTGACAATTTTCCCTTGACAAGTGTACTTGTTGATTTTTCAAGGAAAACCTGGTCGTGTAAACTAACCTTAACGCTACATTTCAATGATTTATTTAATGCGGGCTTAGGGCCTATATTAGGAACCTTAAGGTTTTGCACTGCCAAAAAAAATATTTTGGAAATCTTTTTTTCTTCCTATATTATAAGTATTATATCTAATTTTGTTTTCCAAAGTTATTTTTCTTCTGTAAGTAGCTTAAATACTAGATAAATGAAGAAAATGGACAATTTTACACGGAATTTACCGGAAGTTGGCGATTTCGACGTTCTGAAGATTCGGTGGGTTGCGATCTGCGCTAGCAGCGGCAATCCATCCAAAATGGCGGATTTAAAAGGAAACACACAGAACGAAGAACGTATCACATAAATATGCTATTTTAAATGAATTTCTAGAAACCAATACCGACAATTCTACCTCAAAGATCATAAGCATTCATCAATCGCATTTTCCGAATTAACAAGAGACTCATTCTCCACGAAAGGGTACTAGTACGACATGATGACGATAAAATCTGTGCTTATAGGTAACACATAATGTATACATACAAATATCGAATTAGTTACACTTTGAAAAATGGTCAATAGTTGTTCATTTAAAAAAATAGCGATAACTCGGGAACTATTCCAAATTATATGTTACCTAAGCACAGTTTTAAACAATGTATTTAAGATTCGCTTTTCATTTTATGAAAAATCTTGATAGAATTTGGCAAAAATTAAATTATTTCAAAAAAGGCTTGTCGACAATTTTCTCCAATTAAAGTACTACACTGGTACAATCTTCAAATTTAATATATAAAATGGTCCTAAATATGTATGTGAATGACCAGAGAAAGTTTGACAGAATTCCATTCTTCGTTATAATTTCAAGAAAAATCTTGGTTGAAGAAAAATTCTGCAAATTAGATTTTTTTCTAAAAGTAAAAAATAGTCACATAAGCCAAGTTCTATCAATTCCATGCCATATTCACTGACTAAAACACAAATAGTGTTTCAGTATTTCCTAGGCATGCTGATTAGCTCTGATATAACTGTCAAAGAGCCAAAGATGAAGTGATCTCATTTCTTCTCTTTTGGAAGCCAAACCAACCAATAAGGTCAAGAAAGCTGACATGCGCAGATGTTATTTCTCGAGATTCTGGAATTGAGGTGTCGGACCTGAAAACAGCGATGAAGAACCGTCAAGTGTGGAGAAAAATTGTGCGAAGCATCTCGACAGAAAGAACCGAAGGATGATGATTAGCTCTGATATAAAATGAAACAGTCAGCTCCATTGTTCTATACAATAGCTTTTTTTTTCTCTGCCACTGCGTTTGAATGACATGTTTTCTTGTGCATAAATACTCAATATCTAAATGATCTTATTATATAAACCATGACAAAATTAAATGCAACGTATAAAACTAGTCCAATTTGGACCAAATATTTGTTTAAAATAGTGGGATACATACATGCTCTATATTAATAAAAACGTGAATTTTGGAATACAGGAAATTGCAATTCAGAGACCCCAAATTTAATATACTAACTTTAATATACTACCATATTTTAATATAATAAGGAAATATACTAAGGTATAAAAATTCCTTATCATTATTTATAATTTAATTAATTATTATAATTTATATATATAAATAATTATATATAAATAATTATCATTATTTAAATTAATAATTATCATAATTTCAGTTGGTTACCAAAATAAATTTGCCATCATCATTTAAAAGCATTAAATTTCGACATAAAAATTATGTTCAAACATGACCTGTCAGGTAATTTCGTACCTCAAGTATACTTTTTACCGAGGTAGGTAATCTTCGAGTTAAGACCCTCGAGTTAAGCCCTTTTCGAGTTAAAAAATATTAACCGTTGTCTGTTATTTCTTTAGTTATACTAAAGCCCGTTTTCCATTTCACCATTTCGCTCGCCGCTAGAGAAACATTTCGCCGATGACATAATTTTTTCCCGTTTTCATTGGTCGACAACTGAAAAAAATGATGTCATTGTGGAAATATTTCACTAGTGGCGAGCGAAATGGCGAAGTGGAAAACGGGCTTTATTGCCCTCTATTCGCCATGACGCGAAAACGAATGTGTCAGGGCTTAACATTCAAAGGTCGGGGCTTAACTCGGGTTGATTTCCTTGGGGACATAACTCGAACGGCAAAAACAGCCTTGCGTTCATCGAGTTAATTCCTCGGAGAAAATGAGCGTGTCGGGGGCTCAAGATTACCTCATTTTTGCCAGCTACTGTTGTGGCCACTACTCTGTTCGACGCAACTGTAAAACCTTTGTTTATTTAGGAAGAGCATGGTTCTATCAGCTGTATCTTGAAACCAATTAATTATGTAAGCAAGATATCATAAGAAACCAGTTTTTAATAGTGATATTATTAAGTTGGCTCGATGGTCAAAATGGAGTCATTTTGAGAGCAAGATTTATCATAGCAAGGTTTATATCATCGTAAAGCTGTGAAATTTGGCTCTCTTTATCACTGGCGAATGTTGAGAAAACTTCGTAACTTCGTAATAGTGCTGAAATTAAGCGAAGTAAATCCAATTATTACATTGGCCTTATCGAAGATACTGTAGCAAAGGTGAATCCAGTAAACTCTGGAAGGCGGTCAATGAAGTCTCCTGTCGCAAAAATGTAACATCAACTCCAAATTGCATTATCTCGGACAGTGTACAATACACGGATGTGTGATCGATTAAGCACTTTGCACCTATTGGCCAATTTTTGGCTGATAAACTGAACGTCGTTAATGTAGTTTTTACACCTGACAGTATGGTTAGATCTAATGTTTGTTTTCGCTTACAGCCTATTGATAAGTTATTTATTGTAACCCAGTTAAAGTCTCTGAAGACCAATAAGGCGATTGGTTTAGATAGAATAAGTGCCCGACTGCTTAAAGATGCTGCGTGCAATGACGGTCTTGCTTGGTTTAAATCATACTTATCCTCCCGTTTTTTACGCACATCTTGTGGACCTGAGTTGTCTGACCCTCTAGAATGTATACCTAGGTGTTCCACAAGGTAGCATTCTAGGTCCGCTTCTTTTCATAATTCATATCAATGATCTACCTAATGTTGTTGAGCATGCCCAGATCACCTTATATGCAGATGATACGGTGTTATATTATTTCTCGCCGACTGTTGATGATTTGGAAGTAAAACTGAACGCTGATCTGCAGAAGATAGGTGACTGGCTCATAAGCAACCAATTAACGCTCAATATCACCAAAACGAAATTGATGTTAATTGGCAGTAGCAGAAAACTTTGTAAGGTTAATTTCATTTCAGTCCAGGTTTACAATAGTGCTGTAAAAAGGGGGGAGTATCTATTTGGCGAGGGTCGCGGGTACATGGCGCGGGTCGCGGGTAAATGGCGCGGGTCAATTTTCGCTGGAAATTATCTATTTCGCGCCTGTCGCGGAACATGTTCGGCGTTTTCTCAGTCTCTGCTGCTTTTCAGCTTGTTTACAGATTTTTGCGGATTTGCATCCTGTTTAATCCATCGAGTGCTACGTTTTTACGAACAGTTTCCAGTTTCTAACCGAAGGTATATGTTTATATAGTCATTAACCTTTTTGCAAGTTTAGTATGAATTATTTCAATTTGTATTTATTTGCATATCTTACTCAAATACTCGGTGAATATGTAGATGAGCGATCGAAGAATGTCCAGTTTGCATGAGGCATCGAAGATGGGGTTTGTGCTGAAGTTAGATCCATCAGAATCTGGAAATCGTTGTTACTACCGATGTTTGGCCACCTTCTTGAACCAAAGTGAAGACGATGTCATCAATACCCTAGAGACGTTTATGCTAAAAAGGCAGTTTATTCCTATAAAGAATGAGGTATTTTGTGAGTCATTTTTCAACGTTTTCTGGGGGTCAACATGCAGTACATTAATGCCTTTTTCTCATTTCATAGCATAGCGAAATTGTGGAAACCGATCTACACAGTTTTTTCTTCGTATAGTGACTTTCCATCTCGTGGAAAGAAACGGCCCGATTCTTGGTATGATACGGTAAAGGCGTTGCGTAATGAAATGGCGACACACGCAGTAAGCACCATAGAGATCATAAATAAAACATCTATCTGTCATATACCAGGAATCATTACATGCTTTTAAAACGAATGTTCCTATCTCTTAGGACTGGAACGCTTTACCATATTTGATGTAAGAAATAGCACTACCATTGAATTATATATTGTATATGTTTTGTGAATTTATATTGATAATTATGTTTTAGGACCCCTTTGAAAACCATTGTAATAATGAATAGGGCTTCCTAATAAAAGATTAGTTGTCATCATTATATAGTCATATTTTTTTACAGAAGTAGTTAACATTGTCCAATAGCATTTACAAAAAGATTTGGGTCCATGTATTTAATTGCTTAGCGGTGGGAGTATCTATTTGGCGCGTGTCGCGGGTACATGGCGCGGGTCGCGGGTAAATGGCGCGGGTCGCGGGTAAATGGCGCGGGTCAATTTTCGCTGGAAATTATCTATTTCGCGCCTGTCGCGGTACATGTTCGGCGTTTTCTCAGTATGGCATTCTCTGCTGCTTTCCAGTTCGTTGGTTTACAGATTTTTGGGGATTTTCATCCTGTTTAATCCATCGAGTGCTACGTTTTTACGAACAGTTTCTAACCGAAGATATATGTTTATATAGTCAACCTTTTGCAAGTTTAGTATGAAATATTTCAATTTGTATTTATTTGCATATCTTACTATAATACTAATTGGTAAATATGTAGATGAGCGATCGAAGAATGTCCAGTTTGCACGAGGCATCGAAGATGGGGTTTGTGCTGAAGTTAGATCCATCAGGATCTGGAAATCGTTGTTACATAGCGATGTTTGGTCACCTTCTTGAACCAACGTGAAGACGATGTCATCAATACCCTAGAGACGGTTATATTAAAAAGGCAGTTTATTCCTATAAAGAATGAGGTATTTTGTGAGTCTGGGGGTCAACATGCAGTACATTAATGCCTTTTTCTCATTTCATAATATGGCGAAATTGTGGAAACCGATCTACACAGTTTTTTTCTTCGGAAAGTTACTTTCCATCTCGTGGAAAGAAACGGCCCGATTCTTGGTATGATGGTATAAAGGCGTTGCGTAATGAAATGGCGACACACGCAGTAAGCACCATAGAGATCATAAATAAAACTATCTAGGTACATTTATCTGTCATATACCGGGAGGAACATTCGTTTTAAAAGCATGTAATGATTATCTCTTTGGCATGCTTGTGCAGGTTTTATTTTGACCAATCTCTACAACATAAAAAAGAAACACAAACACCATGCTGCAAAATAATTAATAAAGTATCTTGCATACTTTTTCACTTCACTTACCCCTTCCCGATCTATTTATGTTGACTTGAAACACCAATGCTGACACAGTGATTACTGCGCGTGTGTCGCCATTTCATTACGCAACGCCTTTACCATCATACCAAGAATCGGGCCGTTTCTTTCCACGAGATGGAAAGTCACTTTCCGAAAAAAAATATGTGTAGATCGGTTTACACAATTTCGTCATGCTATGAAATGAGAAAAAGGCATTAATGTACTGCATGTTGACTCCCAGAAAACATTGAAAAATGACTCACAAAATACCTCATTCTTTATAGGAATAAACTGCCTTTTTAGCATAAATGTCTCTAGGGTATTGATGACATCGTCTTCACGTTGGTTCAAGAAGGTGGCCAAACATCGGTAGTAACAACGATTTCCAGATCCTGATGGATCTAACTTCAGCACAAACCCCATCTTCGATGCCTCGTGCAAACTGGACATTCTTCGATCGCTCATCTACATATTCACCTGGTATTTGAGGGTTAGATCACCTAGTATTTGAGGGTTATCCGAGGATTTATATGCAAATAAATACAAATTGAAATAATTCATACTAAACTTGCAAAAAGGTTAATGACTATACAAACATATACCTTCGGTTAGAAACTGGAAATTGTTCGTAAAAACGTAGCACTCGATGGATTAAACAGGATGCAAATCCCCCAAAAATTCTATCTGTAAACCAACGAGCTGGAAAGCAGCAGAGAATGCCATACTGAGAAAACGACGACCATGCACCGCGACAGGCGCGAAATAGATAATTTCCAGCGAAAATTGACCCGCACCATTTACCCGCGACCCGCGCCATTTACCCGCGACCCGCGCCATCTACCCGCGACTCGCGCCAAATAGATACTCCCCTTAGCGGTCACCCCTTTTCCGAGAACACAACATTTTAAAGGCACGAAAATGTAGTTTTTAGTTTGTGATTTATCCAAACAGGCATAGTGCTAATGGTCTGAAATTTTATGTTTATATTTGTCGTAAAGCTGTCATGTTGATCGGATTTTAACCAGGTCTCAGTTATAGCCACAATATCATAAGAGTTGTCAACAACATAATTTGATAAACAGCGACTTGTTGACAACGGATCTCGAGTTGAGTAGGCAGAATTTCAAACACTTGGCAACTTTGGACAAATTATTCGGAGCCAAAGGCAGGGGTTTGATATAAATGAAATTGTTTAGATTTACCTTCGCTTAACCTCTATATGCATGATGTATTGTTTCGCGAGAAGCAAACTTTGATAAGGTTATCTCTGTAGTGTTAATCCCCGCTTTTTCTTCAAAATTCCAGCTCTTTTTCCACGCGATAAGGGCATGTAATCTGTAGATCCTACACAATCCGTTGTAAATCGTCGAGTTAGCACTGATTTCCCTCGGGTAAATACATCAAATAGACCAAATATAATTCTAGGATACTAAACTAGAAGAACGACGGAATAAAAACTATTAAAATGAAGAAAACTTATAGCGATGAAACATCGTGCAGCCTATGAAATGAAAAAATCCAGTTTCCATGTCTTTCCTTCGAAAGTACAGCAGATTTTGAATAATGACAAAATATGTTTAAATTTTTTCTTTGTCATTCACCGTTGTCTAGTTATAAGCATTTGATTTTTAGCATGAGACGTCACTAGGTGGACATGCTGTACTAGAGAAATATTAAAGTCTTGATATTTTGTGAAGTGTTTACACGAGAACTACGAAACTTAGGTCTGGAACCTAGAATGTTTCCATGGTAACTATACAAACATCAGTGGTGAGTCGCGCACTTGAAGGAAGTCATACTTTATGAAATATCTTGTGACGTCATCACGCTAAAATTTCAAATGCTTATAACTAGACAACAGTAAATGCTAAAGAAAAATTTAAACAGACATCTTCGTTATTCAAAACCTACTTTCAAAGGAAACACATTATGGAATATCGATTTTTTCATTTCATAGGCACTTTAACGTGACTCGATAGTCTAAATCATGAGAAATTGTATTTTTTTCGCATAAAAAATGTTTGTAATGCAGATCTGAGTTTCGTTGTGGTTCATTGCATAGCCTTATTGGTGGTCTTGTTTTTTTTCTTGTTATACCCTCAACGTTTACCAGAGTGGAGAAATCGTGTTTCAAATCAATCCAGAAAACTAATTTGCATAAAATATGCCGCTTATCATGTTATAGTCTCCACCAGTTATGTAAAGGGTCTTCTCTTAGAGGTAGAGCACACAGGCTTCGAGGTTAAGGATCTTTAATACTGTAACAATATATGGAACAAGGAATATACTAAAATATATATATATAAATTTAACGCTCAAGAAGTTCTTTTTTGTCTCTAGTTGTTTAGTTTCGACTATGGTTTATCCTTTGAGATGTCTCTGTAATAATGATAATAATAATATTTAATGAGGATACTCCACTCAGCAAATGTGATTTACAGGGAGGTCCTAACAATTAATAATTACAAGATATATAATAAAATTATGAGAAATATAAGCTAAAAAATATTAAAAACCTGAATATACATGCATAACAAGATAGTATAAGTATTACATATTGCAACAAGCTGCAATCAGTTTCCTTTTAAAAATAGCAATGTTTTCAATACTTCTTATATTAAAATTCAAATTGTTCCAGTCCCTAGAACAATGCGGGACCGTTCTAAAAATTCCCCAATTTGTTCTAGAACATGAGTAAATAAGATTATTTTTATTCCTAGTATTATAAGTATGTGTCGAAAAATTAAAATTATGATCTATGAAATTATTTAAACATTTATAAACAAAGAAGCATCTATCTATAATTCGTCTTTTGTAAAGGGGTAACCAGTTCAGATCTGCGAGTGCTTGAGTTGCAGAGGAATACAAATCTCGATTGAGAATTGTTTTAGCAGCTTTGTTTTGAAAAACTTGAAGTGAGTCCATAAGTACAGTGTTTCCTTTGTCTCCCCAGATTATGCCATTGTATTCCAAAATAGGTTTAATCATAGTATTATAATAAATAATCCTTGCATGTCGGGGAAATAGATATTTAATCCTATTCAAAATTCCGATACGTTTCTTGACCTTAGTGGCAATATTGACAATGTGATCCTCCCAAGATAAACGTTGGTTAAGCGTTACACCCAGATATTTAAAACTTTCGACACGATCGAGTTCCTTAAATGAGCTAGTTCTTGCAGAGTGACCAAAGATCATAAATTTTGGAGATGTTAAGTGTCAGTTTGTTCTTGCTAAACCAATTGGCTAGGTTGTAAAGGTCAGTATTCGTCTTAAATTTCATCTCCTCGGGTGTAGTTTCAGTACAGTAAATGGCAGAATCGTCAGCGTACAATGTAACATCACAATATTTCAGCGAGTTTGGTAGATCGTTGACATAAACGATGAACAATAAGGGACCCAGCATTGATCCTTGTGGTACACCAACTGTGACTGGTAAAGGCTTCGAGACACAATTCCCAAATTTTGTCACTTGAGAACGTTGAGATAAATAAGATTTAAACCAGTTTATTTCGGAATCTTTCACACCAAGTCTCGATAACTTGGAATGAAGAATTGGATGGTCCACAGTGTCAAATGCTTTTGCCAGGTCTAGGAATGCAGCACCAGTTACCTTCCCATTTTCCATTCCTGATAAGATATTATCGCAGAAATCCGCCAAGGCTACGGTGGCAGAGAGCCTAGGTTTAAAGCCAAATTGTTTTGTTGAAAGTAGATTATTTGACGAGAGATAAAAATATAATTGATCAAAAACTGCACGTTCGAGGATCTTGCTGATCGTTGAAAGAACCGAAATGGGACGGTAATTTGTTACATTACATTTGTCTCCAGATTTAAATAAAGCCTGGTTCTCACTTGTCGTAAGAATCGGGGATTTGCCGGTCCTCGATCGCCTGGGATTTTTATGACGAGTGTGACATGATTGGAGCAATGTCCCAGACTGTCGCCGATCTGATCGGAAGAATCGGAATCATTTTTATTTGGAAAACGCATACCAGACGGTCGCCGATAAATTAAAATTCCCCGTTTCTTACGATTCTTACGACAAGTGAGAACCAGGTTCCATAACGTTGGAAATTTAGACGTAGATAGTGACATTAAAAAGCATTGTTAATATAGGTGCAAGGACGGAGGATGCACTTTTAGTAGTCTTGCGCTAATGTTGTCAGGCCTTATTAGCCTTCAACGTAGATAACTGTTTTAAAACAAAACTTTGATCAATTTCTTTCAAATGGAAGACTTGATTTGTTTGATTGACATCATTGTTCTCATTGGGAAATTGTGTATTTAGCAAGAGTATCACGAATATTACTGAAAACATTGTTAAAACATGATGCAATGCTTTCGGGTTAGTCCAACAATATTCCGTCTTTGGTAAGAATATGAGGAGTAGAAACTTTACCATTGGTTGGAAATATATTTTTCAAATGTTTCCACATTTCCTTTGAGTTGCCTTTTGCATTGTTGATTAGGTCTGTAAAATAAGTGGACTTTGCCTTTCTTATGATCTGAGTTAACTTTTCTTTTAAACATCTTAAATTTCTTCCAGTGATATGGTAAATTAGTACGAATAGCTTTACGATGATGATGAACACGTTTACGCATAAATTGTAAGAGGTCATTAGTCATCCAAGGGCAAGGTGTTCCTTTAACTTTTCTTCTTTTTATTGGGGTATGTTCTGTCCTTATATGTCTGATTTGCTTCTGTGTTCTTAGTATCCGCCTGCTTTACTGTGCGATGAACACCTTCTTTTATAGTCTTCGTGTTACTTAGAAAAGATTGACATGATAATCTGCGAGGGACCACTCAGATTATTCGATACCAGTCTGCTTGGCCGGATCTTTTGAAGGCGTTGTCTGAAATGTGACGTTGGGAAACCGTACTTTGAAACGTTTTTCCGTACACTAAATAACCATAGTTCCTAACTAAATTGATATAGTAATATAGGAGATATCATAAGCTACATAATCGTTATATTATTTTACAGTTTAATAAAGTATTTAAGAAGCAATTCGACTTTAAAGGTCGTTACGAAATATAGTTAAACAACTAATGTAAATAACCCGAAGCTTCTTCGCTTAAAATCATGCTAGATCAATTCACCTACAGTGAATCCTAATGCCTCACCTCCACCACTAGAACAACTGCATCCTGGGAAAGCGCAAATCACTAGAAGTGGAAGACAAGTAGTGAAACCCAAAATGTTTGGATTGTAAAGCTACAAACACTGTTTTAGTTGTTTATTAATTTAGTGAACCAATATATGTCAATTTCAATTAATTTACAACATTTAACATTATGTTATATTAGATTATATTTACTTTATATTTCAGTTAAAATTTATTTAAAACGTTTAATAGTATTTTATATTAGATTATTTTATTATTAGATTATTTTATGTTTCAGTTGAAAGGGAAGGATTAACATAATTTAAGTTTATAAGTTTGAATAATAAACCGGTATATAAGTTTGAATAATAAACCAGCTTTGTCTTTGTCTTGTCAACCATAATTGTGTGTACACACAATACCCAGTAGTCCCAGTCAGTTATAACTAAATACCCAGTCAGTGATAACTAAATCTAAAATAGTTTCACTAATAGCAGTGATTCGAGTCGGTTCTTTTATAAATTGGAATAAGTTATTAGAATTAAGAAAATGAGCAAGATCAACACCACTTATAGCAGAACACTGGTCATTGGAAATGAAATGAGCGTTAAAATCCTCAGTAATAGCAATCACAGTGAAATTTGATAGATCAATTAGATCGAGACTACCCTGTAATAATGCTAAGAAATGACCCACTCCGGCTTCTTGAGTTCTATCGGGCATGGGAGAGTGGGCCATTCTCTCCACACGTTCCCGAAACACCCGGCCTGTAGCCAGATAAATATAAAACTCAAGAAGCCTCTGCAGAGGAGAGTGGAAATGACCCATGTCAGAATGTTGGCACGAAGTTGGTCTATAACAAACACCAATTAAGATCATTGAATTGAATTAGACAAAATTACTTCACACCAATTGCTTTTTAATAAGCTGCTAACTAAAATCGGCAATATATATAATATTTACACAATATCTATGCCACTAATTTTGAAATAATTTCATTTTTTGATTGACTATCTGGTCGTAAGTTTTCATCAATTTTTGGAAAAGTCGGTGTATCCCCTGCATTTAACTTGGACATTGACGAAGATGGTCGCCCGGTCATGGGGGCAACAAAATGTTTCGATGGGGTTAAAACACCGGTGGATTTGCTGGTGTTAAGAAGCTTTTTCGTGTTGCGGGAAAGAAGCTTGGATCGTCTTCTAGATTTCTGTTTCAATCCAATACTTTTTCCAGGATGAAGAAATTTCGGCGAGTTATTCCTGGGCAGAATAGTGAGCGGACTTTTGTGGAGAGGAGTATTTACAGAAATACGTTTACCAACATTCTGAGAACCACTAGGAATTTTAACTCCAGGTGACATCGTCTCTCTATTTGCATCAGTTGATTCACCTAAAAAAACAGTAAAAAGATATAAGAAAACACATTCAATTAAAATTCAAAACTTAAGCCAGCCGTTACACCACTCTTAAAAAGGGTCTTTGACACCTACTACGAGCACTGTAATAATTGTTTCTATGGCGACAGTAACCTTTTAATATGGTTCGTAATTACAATTCAAGACAATTGTTTATGTATATAGTTTTAGATCTAAACCAAGCACCAAGGTCGAGAGGTCGAGGTATATGACCGACTTATATCATGATTGGCGAGGTTCACGAATGTATATTGTTTGTTAACGCGTGTAGCTAAGGTGTAAGACCAAGCGCTGGTGTTTATTCCGCAGGTTTTGTCAAGTGCGACGACGAGTAAAGAAACGAGCATTGACATTTGAATTAATAATTGGATTAAACTGGTAAACAACTTTGCAATGCAAT